>JADDOH010001403.1:0-81288 GCA_016648135.1 Agrypnia vestita | reverse complement strand
AATGGACGGACTAGTTGAAATCAACCGTTGACGTTGCATCGACGCGTCGACCGTTTACGTTTATCGCATGGACTAGTTGAATTCGTAGACGGTGGACAGCGGACGCCGTGGTCGGTGGACGATTCGAGATTACAAAGCAACGAGCGAGAGCAAGACAAAACGTCTCCATTTATTTCTCTCTCATCTCTTGCTGTCGACTTGTAGATGCCATAAACGTCATAGACGGCTCGACGGGTAATTCATTTCAACTCTAGTACACTACCATAGAGTGCAGATCTGTGTACACGAACTATGACTAGAGATTTGAAATTTGAATACATGCGTAGGGCGAGATAGGCTTAATAAGCTATTATCTATTATTTTTTACTTGATTTTTTGTGATGTCACGTGCGACGATTCGGTGAATTCCCAATTTTACGCCGTATAAAATAAAACAATTCTGTTTAATTATTTTATTTTTATTGAACTATTATTAATTAATAGGCCGGCTAGATATTTTTCTAAAATCAATATTTTATTCGATCGATCTCGACTTCTTATATATTTACCTGAAAAGGGATGCTAAATTTTAATTATTGTGTTATTTCCTTACTTTTCAACTTTAGCATATAAATGATAAACAAACTTGTAGGGAATAAAATTTTCTATACCTAACTATGGTCGTTATTCAGGAGTCCAACATTAATTATTGTATATGTAATATAATCTTGAATTTAGGTTTAATTAATTTTTATTATAAATTCCCTATTTTCAACTTTATAGATAAAAAAATAAGTCTATTATAATTTTGTTTACACCACTTTTTATTGGTTTTTTACATGTTTCGGGAACAATGTTCCTTTTCTCATATTGAGCCTTAAACTAAAGTTGACAAATAATACAGATATATTTATTTATTAATAATGTCACCACAAAGTGAAAGCCTGACTTTGAAAGATGTATTCTTCAATAAATTTCTAGATAACATCTCAAATGTAAAGTATTTTTAAATTATGTATTTATTTATAAATTTATAGATAATAAATAAATGTAAAGGTTTTTATCATTTTATTTAACTTGTATTGAAACGAATGAATTTTTCGTAATTGATTTGAGTTAGTGTAGTGATAGTCCAACGTTTTACAAAAAATAATACTCATAATCAAGGCAGGAATATAGTCCTGCTAGGCTATTATTGTTTTCCAAATAACCCTGTACACATGTAATAATGTGTATCGAATATATTTTTTTATACACACATTGCTTTGTACTTTATATTTTTAATTTTTATACTCATATTTTAATGCTTATACCCGATACTTTCACTGCTTATATATGTAGTTTATATTTATATTTTACTGCTTACACCTGATATTGTTGTGTTTTTTCTTTATTATATATAGAAAGAAGTATATAAAACAATATGTAAAAGCCTATAAACAAATAAATAATAAAATATTTCTTTTTACATATAAGCACAAGTAGCGGTTTTACTTTCCCCGAAACTATATTCCTTCGAACTTCTTTAAATTTTAAAAATTAACGTAATAAAAATAACCAACGGTTGTGCCGTCGAGCAGCGTCGCGTCAAACCGTAGACAGTTGACTATCGTCCCGATGTTTAGATAAACGTCTGCGACGTCCGCGTAACGAAGTTGGCGCGTCAACTAGTTGACAAATTCAACTAGTTGATCGTCTCGTCGATGGATGGACGTAGACGGTCTCGTTTCGTCGACGGTAAATACGTCGACGACCCATCCCTAGTATTTGTATTGTCTGTGGTCACCTTGGGCCAGGACTGTATTCACAATAGTGCAGAACATACCAAAGGATTTGTATTCTGAAATACTTAAATGTTTTTAGCCATGTTCCATTGATATTTTACCGGCGAAAGTGGCGCCATCTCTTAGTATAACTGGGCTGAATCCTTGGGATTCTTATTATAATGACAACTACCTTCCGTATGTGGGTTTGTTAACTATAGCTGGCGCCATCTCTGAGCGCTCTTTGAAACCTTATCTGTCAAACAAAGGTAGATAACTATGGAATTATTGGAGAATAAATTATGTTGGCGTTATGAATTTCAATTATTCTTAGTAAATTAAAAACATTTTATTAATTACAGTAGTTTTAGTAATCTAGTATATTTAAAACAGGTTGTTTAATATATTCCCCATTTTAATGTTATCATTTCCTCCCTCACTTCTACCACGAATGAGGCCACACCCTATCTGACAATTGATTTCTTTGCATATTTTGTTTTACGGACCAGTTAGTGTGCGACAGTCTGGACGAAGATATGATAGAACTGAAACCGATCGAAGTTAGTTAGTTTTTCTACTGTTCACAAAAATTATTTGCAGGAAGAAATTCTAGCGATATCTCACTTACGCCAGGCCTGTTCTAGAGAAACCGCCTCATATTTTTTTATACTCATATGTTTTAAGGTAATGTACTTTAAACAGTATAAAAAATACGATAATTTAACTAAATGAGAAGAAAATAAGGTGTACACAAAATAAATTGTAAAATAAGCAGATGAAGTAATTAAAATAAACATTGTGAAAACACAGAAAAATTCAATAAAATACAGAGGTATACTTAAAATAGTGAAATAGAAACAAAGCAGTATTGACAAACAAATTAAATAAAAGAATTTGCACTGAAAGATATCGTTCCCTCTTAGATATAAGATATCATTGCTCTGATCAAACACAATAATTTCGTTTGTCTGTCTGCCTGTCCGTCCGTAACTTTGTGAAAGCCCGTAATATCATTCACGGCTAAAAAACAAATTAAACGACCGGAGACGGGGCTTGAACCCCGAGTCAGCAAACCCAAACCTAGACTAGATGCATGTTGCTATGGCCGCCTCTCCGTGGCCAAAAATATACTATAAATGTATGTATACTAGGGCTTAGCAAAGACGCGAACCAATTTTCCGCCATTGTTGATGGGTTATAGCTAGTATACATATATTTGTATAAGCATTGATAAACTTGGTCGACGGTCGCTTGAGCGTGTAATATATATGCCGGTCGTAGACACGGTTTAATCTTGGAACCCGTGAACTCGCCGTAAACTTATTAATCTTGAAATCATTTCTGAAATTATATTTATTGATTTGTGATAGTCTTTATATTGTTCTGAAAATTATTTAAAATTCATTTCATCATAAAAACATTATTTATTATTAATTTATTTTTAAAAGTGTTTTCTGTATTATTTAAAAACTTGGTAATCAAGAACTCATTCCTAAATTGTATTTATTGATTTGTGTTAGTGTTTATATTGTTTTAAATATTTTTTATAATTTATTTTTTCTTTATTTATTATTCATTTATCATAAAAAGTATATTGCGTAATTCTAATTATGTATTTATTTATACTTCGTATTTTAATGTCACTTTAGGACCATATATAAGGGTCAATAATGACCTGTTGGCAATTCGTTTGTTAAAAAATAAAATGTAATAAAATAAAAAAATTCTCATGGATTCTCAGATATTCATGAATTTTTTTTAAAGAATGGGTGATGGTATTATCTTTGTGTTTGAATCTTAAATATTGTAAAGTTTTAGTGCTAGGTAAGGTAGGGTAAGGTTTAGTTTGGCAGTTATTAAAATAAATGATAAAATCCAACCATAAATTTTCAGCTTAAAACAGCAAAAATATATAAAAGAAAAATATTAACAATTCTTGAAAAAATATACAGCTATACCATTACCGACGCTAGTCATTACCGTATTTATTATTTTTCTGATAATTTGCACCAGTTTATAATTATAAAATAATGTCATAGTATTTAAAAATAATTGTGTACATTTTTCTAATCCTACACATTTATAACCACTTAAAGAAGTCCAGTAACTGTAAATTAACTTCCCCACTATTACTGCTATCAAAGAACTGTATGGCGCATTAAACAGCGCCGAGGTAAGCCTAACTACAGATCCTTATTAATAATTTCGGATCGATCAATCTAAAGAACACCTTCATTTGCGAGAATAGATTGCATATTTCATTTATAACTGACGGTTCTGTATGGGTATATATGTGGTCTCGTATATAGATTAATGGGAAAAAATCTTTGTATCGTTAAGATTTGCATTATTGAGTTACAGTCAATTATTTTATCACTTACCATAAAATGGGGTTACTTAGACTTTAAGGGTAACTTTGACAGCTTGTGGGGCTATTTTAAAATACGGTTTAAACGTGTGCGGAGTGATTTGTGATTTGTCTCGCAAGAAGGGAATAACGGGCAAGAAGAAAGACTAGAAGAAGGATAACAACATCTGTTACATTTACAAGTGTGACTTTCGGTTCTATCACCATGCTGCTGACTGAATTTGCCGCGTCCCTTGCAAAAATTGGATTTGTGGCTTGTGTAATAAAGGCTCAACCAATCCTGCCTATGAATGTAGGATACAGATTAATCATTATTTTTAGCTTTTTCTATTGTTTTTCAAATTTAATAATTAATAATAATTTTAAAGTTAATTATGATTCCAAAGATAATTACAAGACTGATTACGTGCCTCTAATTGTACCCTAAGTGTTTGGCATTATTATTTTGAATATTTATTTAATAAAAATGACGAATTGATTGTCAAACTCGTTGTTTTTTCATTTAATTTACCGTATAGTTCATTTAGTATTAATATTTTTCATCAAAATTATGTCAAAGTAACCTTTACGCTTTAGATCTTAGACTTAAGTTGCATTTTAATGCCTGTCAAAGAAACCTCACACTCGGGTAACATTGAAACTTAAAAAAATAAATATAAAATTGTGGGGGGCTAGTGGAGCTTGATATTGTTATGAATTTGATAACCAAAGGACACATTGTTATGTTGAAACAAAAAATAATTAGTTTTGGATGTTAAAAAAATTTACCATCGCTAAAAAACTACCGAAACATGTGCAACGTAGCCCGTTTTAAGGTTACACGCGGTTGAATAATTTAGTAGTGCAAGGTAAAAAGGCAAAAATATCGTTAAAATAGCATAACTTTATTTTAACGATATTTTTATATGTATGTTCTGAAAACACAATTTATAATAATTTGAATATTTAATGAATATTTATTAATTAAGATAAATTACAGAATTCTCACAGACACAAAGATTTATATGGGAAACGTATGGAAATCTTTATGGGGTCAAAATGATTCATCTATATTTATCTCTATTTAAAAATATAGAGGTATCATTACCAGTGGCGAAAATCTATATATACTTTGTCGTAGTCTATTCGAATCATTGAAGGAAATTTATCTGGAATGTCTTATGTACAATTTTCAAAAATTAGATAGATAATGTATAGATTTTATTGCTGTAGAATCAGTGAAGGTTACGTTATGTTGAGTGATCACTTAAGCCAGATCATACAGGTCGTTAGCCCTGGGCCACCCTATAAAGACTTCCATACACGTTTCATATATAAATAGCTTCGTCTGTGTGAGACTTCTGTAATTTATTTTAATTAACTGTTTATCATATTGCATTTAATGGGTAGGTACATTGTTTTTTAATTAAACTTGTTATTATAGTAACGATTAAAATTTACTCCGCCTTTTGAACGCCTCCGAAAACATTAAAGATTCCTTTCTTCAATGAAAACCGCAAAAGTTTTACATACGCGGCATCAAATGATCACCAAATTTTGAGAAAAATAACATAAGTGACAATGGAAATTATTATTTTAAATAAATATTAATTTTTTTGTTAAAAAATTTTTTCTCATTTAAAAAAAACGACATTTCGTTTCGCTTTTTCTTGTGTGTTGTAAACATAAAAAAAATATCCTAAAATTTATTAAAAATAATTGTAAATAAACTTTGATATAATATTTTGTGTCAGGCAAATATACATCAAACAAAGTTTGTAGGAAAAAACTGAAAGGCACTCCAAGTAATTTCAAAAGAAATTGAAGTTGTTTGAAGTTAACAAAGCAGTCACTCAAATTTGTGTTTTCCGATGGATAACTTAATAACGCGTTGAACTCGTTTTTGTAAGTTTTCTATAATATTTCTCAATTCACTTGTTTTTTTTTTTTGAAAAAATAATTCAATACCACGAATAAACAAAGGACCCTAAACTGTTTCGTGAATATTGACCCTAATGTATCACCTTTTTAATTAAATTAAATGTTTGTTTCAAAAAACTCATAGGTTTTCACGGGCGTTTAGAATTTTTTGGTGCGAGATTTCTGGGATATTCTGCCGTATTTCTACGACCTTTCTGGTCTGAATTTTCACTTTGTTATATGTTTGCCATGGCATAAATTCAATATGGTCGTAACATCTACCAAAATAAAATTGTTAGTACTTGGCAAAGTTTGTTTAAAAATATTAATAACATTAGTGTTACATTCAACCTGCTCAATCTTTATATACTAAAAATTTTAAAAATATTCAAATTACGTATAAGTGAAATTTTAGAAGACAAGGGATTATTTATTAGACTAAATAATGTTACGACCTTACCCTCGGACAGGCATCCCCTAACCTTTGATATTATTGTAACACCCGTGTTGAATAATCTTCCCTAAACCGCAAGTCTATACTTGTATAATATTTTAATTCAGTTATAATATTTCGGTTGATTCTGTCGCATTTAGGTCATTCAAATCAATTTGTTTTCATTTTTTTTTTGATGTCTATTGTAAAAAATACATGGTATTTAACTATTCAATAAATACTCTAACTATATTATAAATGTGTCTTAAATATATAACGAGAGGGACATACTTCCGCAGTGGCCATGTCCTCTCGTCTAAAGAAGGGGTTTAGTTCAACTCTGTATAATTATATACTGTGTGGTTACTGCCATTTTTCTTTATTTCTCCCAGTCACAAATCGTTTTATTCTTATTATTCTTAGGATGTTGAACCAATGAGGAATTTAGTAACGAATAATTGAAACGCCTGCTTGTATGAATGTATAAATCTTGTGTATAACACCGTAATGTTACAATATTCATGTATTAAAAGAGTTATTTGTTTATTTATTTAAGGAAGTTCATCAACAAATTAGTAATATTAGGTCCTTACATATGAAATTGGCGTTTTGCCGTACTGGCAAATTTGATCTCAAATATCTTCTCTTTGGTTAGGAATTCCAAATCCAAATTTATACAGCTATTTACTCATGTATTTGTGTTTTGAAAATTATAATTCATTTGTTTTTTCCTCAATTGTTTTTTTCTTTGCGTCACTCAGTTTACAAAATGAAAAACTTGAAATATCGCGTTATTTACGAGTACGAGTTCCACCGTGGCACCAGTGCTGCAGAAACGGCTCGAAGGATTAATGATGTGTATGGCGACGGTGCCGCAAAAGAAAACACAGTGCGTTTTTGGTTCCAACGTTTTCGTTCTGGAAATTTTGACCTGCAGAACAAGCCCCGTGGACGGCCGGAGACCAAAGTTGATAATGAAGAATTGAAGGCTATTGTGGAAGCGGATCCATCGCAAACCACATCCGAGTTAGCTGCAGGCTGCGGTGTTAGTGATAAAACTGTTTTAATCCACTTGAAGCAAATTGGTAAGGTGAAAAAGCTTGAAAGGTGGGTACCTCACGAATTGAGTGAAGCAAATCAACAAACGCGCGTTGACTGCTGCGTTGCATTACTCAACCGGCACAATAATGAAGGGATTTTAAATCGAATCATTACCTGTGATGAAAAGTGGATCCTGTACGATAATCGGAAGCGCTCATCGCAATGGCTGAACCCTGCCGAACCAGCCAAACCATGCCCCAAGCGAAAATTGACTCCAAAAAAGTTACTTGTGAGCGTTTGGTGGACTAGTGCTGGTGTCGTTCACTACAGCTTTCTTAAATCTGGCCAGACGATTACGGCAGATGTCTATTGTCAGCAACTGCAAACCATGATGGAAAAGCTAGCTGCTAAACAACCGAGGCTGGTTAATCGCTCTAGGCCACTGCTGCTTCATGATAACGCTAGACCACACACTGCACAACAGACGGCTACCAAATTAGAGGAGCTTCAATTGGAATGTCTAAGACATCCACCGTACTCTCCGGACCTTGCCCCAACAGATTACCATTTTTTTCGAAATTTGGATAACTTCTTGCAAAGGAAAAAATTCAACTCCGATGGGGCAGTCCAAACCGCCTTCAAAGATTTTATTGATTCCCGTCCGAATGGTTTTTTTAGTAAAGGGATCGATGAACTACCTATGAGATGGCAAAAGTGCATAGATAGCAATGGTACATACTTTGATTAAATAAATATATTATAATAAAAAATATCGGCTTTATGTTCCTCCCATACTAAACGCCAATTTCATATGTAAGGACCTAATATTACATATATAAATACGGCTTTAAAGTCTTTTATTTTAAAATTTGTACAAAATGGATAAATAATAGCCAATTGTAAACTTTAATGTAGAATTGAAAGAGAAAATAAAATAAAAATGAAATTAGAAATAGTTTAGTAATTTTATAAATTTATTTTCATAAAACACACAGATTTTTTTAGATGGACAGGCGTAGTACAATAATATCTGTAATAATACAATAATAATAACTGGTAACCTGATTTTGACTTTCTCTATTCTTTAATATTCTTGTAATATTAAAGAATGTTATACTGAAGTGATTATTGTAAGACATTTAAATTGCAAAGTATATTTTTTGAAAGCACAAAGCGATTCAAATATTGGAGCAAGCACTGCCCAGGAAGATTGTCTCACAGGACCGAAAAGATTGATAAAATACCTTTCACAGAATTTTTTCGGACCTCCTTCTCAGAACACCTGTGTAATTGTAGGTCTTTAGACGGGGTGCAGATTGACAGCGCGCTACCTTCACAAAGCCCAACCCCTAATGGCTTTCATTCAAACGGTTTCTTATTTCACTACGCCTCTGATTTCTTCCCGACACGTCCCTTTCAACGAAGCGTGGTTGTCAAAAGCTCCAAACACTGGATTATCCTTAGTTTTTCTGTGGATATTTTCCATTTATTTGCACACATCTCCACAAATATTGTTGTCACCATCCTGCTTAGATAAACCTCCACAATGGCGCTGTCCTTTTGTCGAAACATTTCAATACAATGGTTTAGAATATTTTGAGTTTGTTCAAATCTTTCAGAACAGTGCTGGATTTATGTCATAGAGACATTATTAATCAATTAATGTATATTATAGATATATCACAGAGACGAAACTGTATTAAATATGGGAAAGTAGGTATAGAAAAAGGAATTTAACAAAAATTGGAAATAATATTTCCTGGCGTATCCTAGTGTAATGCAAGTATTCGGATGAATTTCATTACACACAATAAAGTATATTGCTCTCAAAATTCCGTAAAAAATCAATGTAGATTTTCTCATTAGCGACATCTGTGGGGATTTAGGGGAATGAAAATGGCTTTGTACAGGCCGCATGGAAAAGGTGCTTATTACTCATATATGAAAGCTTTCCACGCAATTTGAACATATATACAACTTCCAAAAAATGAATAAGCATGGTATATTCTATCATGGGTGGAAATGGCGAATGTTACAATTGTGTAAAGTGATCACTTAAGCCAACCATAAAAAGATAGGTCATAAGTCCTATTACACCCAAATGACTTCTATACCTACTTTTCCATAATTAATACAGTTTCGTCTCTGTGAGATATCTATAATATACAATGGTTTATTTTGAAATATAGAATTATCTCAGAACCTTTTAGTCTTCTTGCAGATGTACTCAAGACCTCTTGCACGACAAAGCTAGTAGGTATTTAACGATCCAAATAACAAAATATTATTATCTTCTTACACGTTGCTGCAGATAAAATAAGGACAATGTGACAAATTGGACCAAAACGATTTAAATACACATTCTATATAGTTTTTTTTACCTAAAAAATTGATCATATATCAAGAATCAACTTTTCTAAATAAAATTTGAACCGTGTTTTTGGATACAGATTCTCGCACAACAAAAACGCAGGCTGCAATAACAAAAAAAAAATGTTTTCGATGCAGTCACTGAGGATTACTATTTTAAAATGTACCTACCTTATAGGAAATACAGTTCAACCCCTTCCAAAACCGTGTTTCAAAATCACTTTTCAAAGCACCGGAAGCGATATTCATTTCAACCAACCAACCCCCAAAGATGTGACAAAATGGCCGCTTCGTACTTCAATGAGAGTTGATATCGATTTTAAACTGAAACATCGTAGCAAAGACAGCAATATCTAATTATGTAAATGGCAAAAGCATCCATGTCCACTATTTTGCACCAAACACATAATTCAATCCATAAATAAATGTTAATTTTTTTATACATTTTTATATAAAAGATAAAAATTAGGTAGCAATTGTTTTGAAAAACCAATTTTCCACTTAATTGGTGAACGTTACATTGCGTAAGGTGATCACTTAAGCCAGCCGTACGATAAGCCCTATGAATACCTGAAAAAAATTCCATATCTAATTTCCCAAATTTTTATTTATTTTATTTTGTTTAGAATTTCAACGACTTATCGATAAAAAGAAATATAACATATCTATATGATAAATAAAAATATTAAGCGAATTGAATGAATTCGCCTGATGAATTTAGAATACTACACATTGCACATAACAGAAAAGGAAAACATGTGTAGTAGATGCAATGAAAAGATTGATTGAAAAAAATAAGATATAGGACTACATTAACGCATAAGGGAAGTACATAAATTTATTTCCTGGGGAAAGAAAGGAAGGCGGAAATGGATTACCAGGGTAGAAAGAGTGGTGGAGAAAAGGGAAAATGGGATAAGGAATAAGACTTGTGTGATAAAAATTAATTAAGTTTAAAGGAAGGCCGTGTGGAGTTACGTAATGTGCTAAATGTGTTTTTTGACCGTTGAAAATTTCGAGTTCATTGAAAAATAAAAAATAAATAAAAATAGCTTCGTCTCTATGAGACACCTATAATATGCAGGGTTATTTGGAAAACATTAATTAACTCGCAGGAATATATTTCTGCCTCGATTATGAGTTTAAAATGTTTAAACAGCCATGTTTATGGAGTATGGAGGATATAAGCAATAGTTATGGAGATATCCGACATCAAATTTTGCATTTTTTTTCACTATTTCTGACTATTTTTTTGTAAAACGTTGGACTATCATTACAGTAACTTATATCGATTACGAAAAATTCATTCACTTCAACACGAGTTAAATAAAATGATAAAAACCCTAAAAAACTTCCAATTGGAATTCGAAGGTTTTCATTATTTTATTTGACTTGTATTAAAGGGAATGAATTTTTCATGTTTAATACAAGTTACCGTAATGAAATTCCAACGTTACAAAAAATAAGTCAGAAATATTGAGAAAAAAATGTAAAATTTGATGTCGCATATCTTCATAACTATTGATATTAGGTCATGATAGCTTGAACATTTTCGACTCACAATCAAGGCAGGAATATATTCCTGCGAGGTTATTAATGTTTTCCAAGCAACCCTGCATATTGATTAATTAACGCTCTGTTTCGATCACCATTAATTTTTTTGGTGGTTACTTTTTTTAGTGGTTTTTAAACCAACGCAAATATATATTTTTTGCAAGATTTTTTAATAGTTCCGAGTGCACGCCCCTGTTTGGAGGCTTTCACCGGCCGTGTACGTACACGTGTAACGGTCGGCCGCCCTAAAAACGCCTCCACAGGAAGTCGCGGAGGCTCCCGTCCGCCGGCCGCTTATTTCGCTAATTTCTCATCGAAATTCCTTCCCCATGTTTGACCGGCGTCATTTTGATTAGGCAGCGGGCGCGGCGGGGCGGATTCCTCCGCGGACCGGGGGCGGATTCCTGGGCGGCCTAATGCGCCCGGCCGCATGCTAACGACGGCCGAGCATGCGGCCGGGTCGCCCTTGGGCCGGCAAAAAAATTACAACATCGCCATTAAGCTGCGGAGAATGTTTATGGGGCAAATTGCTGATCTGTTTTATATCATACGCGGGGGGGTAATACATGCCTGGTTCGCTCTAACACGCGGGTACTGATTTTAATTTTTAATGTGTATAGACGTACCAGTGTAAGTTGGCGTGCGAGGGAGGGCGTCCCTGTCGCGTAACAGAAGTTTCCGCGGTGTAAATTTATTACACAATAGGGGGTATAGTGGGATACTTGAAGCCATGTATTCACTAGGGGACAAATAGCGCAGCATTCCGCGCGGCATGTCTGGGGACAATGACACGGTCATTTGACGTGTACACACCGGAACTCGCATATGTTGTCGCGGAAATGTCACCCGATGAGGTTATGATGACAGCTGCGGTATCTTTTTACACTTCATTTAGCGAAAACGGGGTTACGCGTAATTCGAAATTCGAAATTTTGGGTCGCAATTTCAAATTAACGAGGTTTTACTGTAGTAAATAGAATATTATTAAAAACGAGGTCCCTTTTGTAAATAATTATTGTTTTCCACGCGTCGCGGAAATGTCGCCCTATGAGGTTATGATGACAGCTGCGTATCTGTTTATGTTAACGAGTTTATCGAAACATAAGAGGAGAAAAAGGTGGTGGATGCGAAATTATATACTGCAAAGAGAAAGAAGGACGGATATTCTATGCGATCTTCGATCGATACAGCTCGATAAGTTCAAGAACAATTTCGTTTCCCCACACTGTCATCTTGACGGATACAGCGCATGCGTATTCATTTGTAAACATACCACGTGGTACTGACGCTCCGCGTAATGTTGCAGTGAGCTCGCTCGGGTACCGTGCGCTTGGCAACCTTGCCACGGCACGTAGAAATGCCGCGCTATGTTGTGCGCGACGTCGCGGAACAGTGCACGATGTTGCAACGTCACGTATTCTCTATGCCGCGCGTGCTGTTGAGGGACAATTTGTCCCCTAGTGAAGACATGGCTTAAGACTCAAACATACCCACAAGATAAAATATTATGATTAAACAACAAGCTTTGACTCAATATCACGGTTTAATGCATTGTGGACGACTATGGATATGTTTTTCACGATTACGATAAAAAATCTACGATATATGAATACATAAATGTAAAATTTAAAAACAAAACATAAACTGACAAAATCTTACCTTTTTCACAGACAATCTTGTACTTTTAATTATGAAGTCCAGAAGGTACTGCTTCAAAACGAAAAATTAAACACCACAATATATAATTGAGTTCGATAAAGAATTGCTGTATAATTTCGCGTATTTTTTTTAACGAAAACACTGTTTTTTATTCTTTTTTTTTTATATAGCATAAACGGCTGTCGAAATGGCATGGATCGCACGTGAAGGTCACGTGCCGACTGACGACCAATTAAAGCGAGCCCTTTGAAACATTGCACGCCTTTCGTTCGAGCTGTCATAGGGATTTCCCGCTATGCCCCGCTATCCCAATATGCCCCCCCTTCCCCTACATAATGTACAGAATGTCCTGTGACCGGTGTCGTAGCCTTTAACAGAAATTTGGTCGGGCAGCACTAAAGAAACCAAGCCGTAATGGCGGCCGTTCTATCTGTCAAACTGTCAGACTGTAATATCGGTCAATTGTTTTCTTTTTCAGCTTCGCAAAACTTTAAAACTTCATTGGCAATTGTTCTTGCACCATCCCGGACTGTTTAGGATGTTTTGGACATAATAGTTCAGTGTGTATTGGTAATCAATATGTCACAGCTCCCGAGCAAATACAAAATTGTACTTAATGACAGGGCGAGGGGTTAGCCGGGTTAAGCCTTTAGGGGTTGGGCTTTGTGAAGGTAGCGCGCTGTCAATCTGTACCCCACCTAAAGACCTACAATTACACCTGGGCAGTGCTTGCTCCAATATTTGAATCGCTTTGTGCTTTCAGAAAATATATTTTGCAATTTAAAGGTCTTATAATAATCACTTCAGTATAACAATATTACAAGAATATTAAAGAATAGAGAAAGTCAGAATCAGGTTACCAGTTATTATTATTGTATTATTACGAATATTATTGTACTACGCCTGTCTATCTAAAAAAATCGGTGTGGATGTAGGAAAAGTTTATGAGATATAGTTTTATGAAAATAAATTTTTCCTCTTCTTATATAATTTATTATAATGCCTATTGTATAAAATTATTTGATATATATTGTATATAAAATTATTATTTCTTTTTCTAATTTCATTGAATTGTTATTTTATTTTCTCTTTTAATTCTATATTAAACTTTACATTTATCTATTGTTTATCAATTTTGTACAGATTTTAAAGTAAAAGACTTTAAAGCCGTATGTACATATATAAAAAGAAATATGTATATAAGAAAAGAGAAATAATATTACCAAAACAAATAATTAATAGGCTGTCAACTTTCAATAAACATTTTTTGTATATATGTATGCTCCAATACTTAGTAGTTCCAATACTTAGTACCCATCTCCCTAATCCACGTTTTAATCACATATTTTATGTTATCAGGGCTCTTTAATTTGTTTATGCTGCGCAAGATTTTGTAAATGAGTTTAGGACAAAAGTAACTATCTATCCAAAAGTTCTTTGACAGTAAGTAGTGTGGGTTCTTGGGATTTTAAGCCTATTTTAGATTTCGGGTTGTTATGTGTGTTCTTGGGATTTTAAGCCTATTTTAGATTTCGGGTTGTTATGTGTGTTCTTGGGATTTTAAGCCTATTTTAGATTTCGGGTTGTTATGTGTGTTCTTGGGATTTTAAGCCTATTTTAGATTTCGGGTTGTTATGTGTGTTCTTGGGATTTTAAAACTATTTCAGATTTCGGGTTGTTGTATATTTAAGTTTCTATTACTATTACTATTTTAGTTTCTGCGTTGCAGTGCAGTTTGGGATTTTTGAAAATTTTAATAATAGTGCTTAACGATAGAATTTAATATGGATGAATAGGATTTAATATGGTTGATTGAGAAAATACATGGGGCGAGTGTTGAACGCTATCAGGAATAGAGGGCGCCTGTGAAAGACCTGGCGTGATCAGATACTACAAGTATTGGATGATGGCTCTGTTAAAAGTCTCAACAACCATAGAGCTTGCCTGAGAAGATGTATAAATGTAGCCGAAGCAAAAGTGGTGTGCCGAGATAAAATAATATGGCGTTCTTCCTCTCTGCCTGGGAGAAACGGCGTGTTGGTTAGGTAGATAGTTAGTAATATGATTTAATCAAAGTGTGTATGGGATTTAATGAAAAAATACGTGAATTTTTCTCTTTCTCCCTTCAAAGTAGTAATCCTTATCAGATATAATACACTTGAACCAGGACACAGTTTTAAGTCCTTTAGCATAAGTAATTCTGTCTTTCTCTTTGAGTATGTTCTCAATATTGGCAAAACGTCATTTATTTATGCATTTTTTCAACTTGGGGAATAGGCAGAAGTCGCAGGGTGCCATTTCCGGTGAATACGGAAGCTGAGACATCATAAACCTTTTATTTCTTCAATAAGTAAAAAAATCACCGAGCAGTTATTGTTGTGTTCGTATATTGATATGATTTTTTTAAAATATTGTATATATATGTCTACCGAGGCAAGATTAGTTAAAATATAAATATTTTTAACTATTTTATTTAGTTTTTTTAGCGAAGTTTAAAATAAATTAAATTTTAATAATTATTATTAATGAAAATTTAAAATGAATTAAATTTAAATAAATATTATTATTAGTGAAATTTAAAATGAATTAAATTTTAATAAATATTATTATTAAGTTTTGCGGGCTTACTATTTTTGCAAGGCAGTGGATATACCTACCACGTATAATCGACTTATTTATAAAATTTTAAGTTACCCCTTCCCCTTAAGAGTTATTAGATATTTTTGGTGAAGCCCTATATTAATTTTCGTTTTCCCGGGGGCTTAACATTAAAGGTACCTCAGTTAACAAAATTCTATGTCATGCTTAGTTATCAAAATTCCCCATTTTCTGTAAGTGATTCTTTTTAGTTGTTATTTATAAATATTATTTTAATTTATGACCTTGATTTTGGGTTTTTTAAACATACTGAGAAGTGAAGAGAAAATTATTTTTTGTTGACTATTTAAAAGTTTTATGTTTGGTTCATTTGTATATTTATTTATTTCCAGTTGCTCGAATAAATTCATCCTAAAACCTTTTGTTTCTGTATGTAAAGGTGTTGGCGCGTTATTACCTAGCGGGACGTGGTATTCGTTTAATAAATGGGCCGCAAATTTTGACTCAATTTTTTTATTTTTTAGCAGCAAAATAAAAATCTAATGTAGTTGCCTACCTCAAGACTGTTCCATAATCATATTTTTATTCAAATATAAGTAAATAAAAAAATATAGATCTTATCAGTTTTATCATTCCATATCTATATAATATAATTTATTTTTCGTCTGCCAAATAAATTCGCCAAACACTCGCATCGTTTCGTGCGAATACGAATGCGAATTCGAATTCAATTGTCAAAAATTACGCGAATGCGAATGCGAATATTCGTTACATCACTAGTAAGTAAGTAGGTATTTATTTCTTTAAACTTTATGAATATTGGTTTAGATTCGCAAAGAATAAAAAAAGATGGTTTG
Source organism: Agrypnia vestita (assembly GCA_016648135.1). Taxonomy (NCBI): domain Eukaryota; kingdom Metazoa; phylum Arthropoda; class Insecta; order Trichoptera; family Phryganeidae; genus Agrypnia; species Agrypnia vestita. The sequence goes on along the minus strand of JADDOH010001403.1, from coordinate 64,767 downwards.
GACATGTTGAGAGAATAAATGAAGAAAGAATGGTAAGAAAAATATATGGCGCAAGTGTTCATAGCACCAGAAAGAGAGGACTACTGCGGAAGACGTGGATTAACCAGATCAACCAGATAGTGGAGGATGGTCCTGTTAGGAGCCTCATTAATCGCCGAGCTTGTATGTGAAGATATATGAGCGTGGATGAGGCGAAAGAACAGTCCTCTCTGCCTAACCCCGCGGGATACGGCGGGATGGTAAATAAGTAAGTGGGGTTCAGATTCGTGTTAGTATTGTTTTTAAACATGATTCTGCGTATAGTTTTTGGTATTTTTATCAATGATTTTTTTTGTTATTAATTATGTTATATCCGCACCACCCTAACTAACTAACCATCACGCCGCTTCCGCAGGGGTAGGCAGAGAGGATAGTACGCCATATCTTGGCACACCACTTTTTCTTGAGGCTCCAATATTTATAGTATTTGATCGTGCCAGGTCTTTCGCGGATGCCCTCTATTCCTGTTACCTTCAACACACGCCCCGCATACTTTCTTAACCATCCTTTCCTCGCTCATACGTTCTACGTGACCAATCCGTCTCGGCGCCACCCCATCCCGTTATTCCATATTCTATACGACTCTGTTATGTTACAGAGCATTGCTCCATAAAATTTGACGAAATAATTGAAACAGTATTTATGGTGATCGGACGACGAGCAGCGCTGGCATTGTGCTCGACCACGAGGGCCTCCCGACTGTCAACGCCTTGTAAATATTGTTGCAAATTGTGACCAGGTAGTGGTCGACTTTTTTCACGAGCGTTTAGCTTAATGCGGGCAGTTGGACGGGATGAGATATTTATTTCTTTCGGGGGTACAATTCTGACAAATTTTTCAAATGCTATGAGTCGGTGCTCCACAGAAAATATTTAAAAAAAAGTGACCAGTTATTTTTCAATATTTTTTATAAGTAATAATTTTTTTATTAAGCTTATAGAGTAGGTCATTATAGGGTATTGCGTGATTTTTACAAGAGATGCATGATAATTATAAAGTAATACAAATAAAAAGTAACCCATAAAAACCGAGTTTTTATTATAATCCCTTTCTTTGTAAAATATAACAACAATTAAAGACGAATTAAAACATATAACACAACACTAACCTTACAGTAATTTAATACATTTCTAAAAGGTCAGATGTTTTGAGCTTTGATAAGACACTTCATGCTTTGAAGATTAAATTCTAAAAACATTTGTCAGTCAATTTAGATTTTCGACATTCGTAGTGAAGTACCTATTATGTATACCGATGGAGTAATTCAAAATTAGCGATATTATCGGGCCGCCGATGTGCTAGTAATCAAACTTTTCTAATGATTACAATTTGAAAACACCAATAAAATTTCTAAAAATCCGAAATTATACTATAATTATTAATTTTTTTTAACAAAAATTTGATAGATCTTCTTGATCGTCGCCACGAGTCTACCTGCCAAGTTTCAGCTCGATTGGATCACGGGAAAAGGGTAAAAAATCGATCCAAAGTTTTATCATTCGGCAAGCCGGCAAGCAAGCAAGCAAGCAGACGCCACGAGTGAATATAAAGGGAGTAAAAAAAACAACTTAAATGCATTTTCAAGAATTAAAAAAAACACTTGTTTTATTTTCAAAATTTATTTTCAGTGTTAAAAGCAAAGGCAGTAATATCCAAAAAAATAAAAAATGTTTTCAATGCAGTCGCCGAGGATGACTAATTTAAAATGTACTGAATAGGCATGATGACAGTATTAAAGAATTGAAGTATAAGTGAATTTAGAGAAGAAAATATTTTGAAAGGATTCTAAAAAATTATCCAGTTATAATATACGCATTGAGATTAATAAGATTTTAATAAAATAAAAGTATTGAATTGTGCATTCCGCCATTTTAACTGAAACACCGGTCAGAGCGAATGACGTCACGCCTCAGTACCCATCACCGTGTCTTTGATCAGTTGCCATAGACATGATGCAATGTTTACTGAGGCGTGACGTCACGTGGACGAAATGACAGCTGCGGGCGTTTTTGCACGAAATTAAAAATATGTAGATGAAAGTGCAATTGTTTGCGTAAAAACTTAGTTTATTACTGAAATAATGTTATTTTCGGTAATAGTAGGTGTGTACCTACAATACAGAATGTTATTTCAAAATCTGTTATAATGTCTATTCTAGGTTTTATGTATCTATCCCGTCCAACATATAAATTTACATGTTTCCTATAAAATATCGAATTCAGTACATTATAAATTAGCAATCCTCGATGACTGCATTTATATTTTATTTTCTTAGGAAAAGGTAAAAGCAAATTTTAAATCAAAATCCAAATTATGAATTTTTCACTAATGTTTGTTAATGATATTAGCAAAGGGTGACAATATGAGATAATTTATGATTTCAAAATAATCCTTCTTCTAACTTTCTGCTTCCTTCTGATTCCTGCCTTCGCTTTTACACCCCCATATACGACCATTAAAAAAATTAAAAAAAGTCATTGATATGGAAATAAAAACGTTTGTTTTTTTAACTTATACCTTTTTAATTTTCTGAGACGCGTTTCACTTTACGAGGGCATTATAAATCTATCGGAGATCATTTTATTCGACCATGACAATTCAACTTTTTTCAAAAAATAAGTCAGAAACATTAATAAAAATTCAAAATTTGATATTGCATATCTCCATAACAATAGATGGTCGCGTGAACATTGTGAACTCACTATCAAGGCAGGCATCTACCTGTAATATTTTTGCTATAATGAGACACCCTGTATGGCTATTGGAAAGCTGCAAGTTGCAACATTTACAGTTTTAAGCCATGTATTCACTAGGGGACAAATTGTCCCTCAACAGCATGCGCGGCATAGAGTCTACGTGACGTTGCAACGTCGTGCACTGTTCCGCGACCTCGCGCACAACATAGCGCGGCATTTCTACGTGCCGTGGCAACGTTGCCATGCGCACGGTACCCGAGCGTAATCACTGCAACATTCTGCGGAGCGTCAGTACCACGTGGTATGTTTACAAGTGAATACGCATGCGCTGTATCTGTCAAGATGACAATGCGGGGAAACGAAATCGTTCTCGAACTCATCGAGCTGTATCGATCGAAGATCGCATAGAATGTCCGTCCTTCTTTCTCTTTGCAGTTAATAATTTCGCATTCTCCTCTTTTTTCTCCTCTTACTTTTCGATAAACTCATTAACATAAACAGATACGCGGCTATCATCATAACCTCATAGGGCGATATATTTCCGTGACGTCTGGAAAACAATAATTATTTGCAAAAAGGACCTTGTTTTTAATAATATTCAATTTACTACAGTAAAACCTCGTTAATTTGAAATTGCGACCCAAAAAAACATTTCGAATTGCGCGGAACCCCGTTTTCGCCAAATGTGATACCGCAGCTGTCATCCATAACCTCATCGGATGACATTTCCGCGACAAGATATGCGAGTCCCGGTGTGTGCACGTCAATTGACCGCGTCATTGTCCCCGAAACATGAGCGTAGATGTTGATGCGACATGCCGAGCGGAATGTTTCGCGATTTGTCCCCTAGTGAATACATGGCTTTAGTTTTGGTTGGCAAATAGGGCCATATAAAATTATATTGCGGTGCATCCCAAGCACCGTTAGGTAATGTTGTTGTCGATTTACCCGAGTGCTCTAGATACCCCCAGGGAAGCGGAATGGCTATTACCGGCCGTCGGCCAGTGGTGGATCATATTTCACTCCGCCTTTTGCTGCACTCTGCACAAAAGCCAAACCGAATGATTTACGAGCCGCCCGGAAAGATATTGTTTTCCCAAATCCGAATTTATAACCTCACTTTTATTGGCCGGCCATAGATAACGCGCGCAGGGCGGGGGTGGGAGGCTCTGCCGGTGCTCGGGCGGGGGATTGTGTCGCCGGAGGTGATTCATGGCGACTGCACAAGGCGGGAGGGGCGCTCGGAAAACCGAATTGATTTGACCCAAAACTTAATATACTGAAATAATAATCACTTGTCACAACACTATCGAAATAAATAAAACGGCCTTGGATGATCTACCACCTTCGAGAAATGTCTGAAACATTCGAGAAACACCTAGAAAAGCCTGGAAGCCACGAGAATCTTCCCCTAAATACTAGAAAGTACGAAGTACTAGTATTTTCAGACATAAATAGGAGTGCCGGCTGCGGCGGTAGAGAGGAAGTAGTCGCGTTTGACGGGCGAAAATACTGTGAAGTCGGTAACAAGCTGTGAGGGCCGGGTTAGCCAATCAGAGCGATAAATAAGCGAAAAATCTAAGTTCTTTACCAGTTTAAAACCATAACCATGACCATAACCAAGACCATCGCCATGATCATGATCAATACCATGACCAAGACTATGACCATGACCATATTTATTTATCTATAGTGTTATTAAATTTAGCGTTAAGTTTAATAGTGTTAAGTTACTTTGTACTTTGAATAGTTAAATAATCAGTAATTAATAAATCTTTATTTCATTTCCAGCGATTTCATTCGTTCCTCTCGCAGCCACAAAGAGTGCGGACCGCCATACTTATGGCCTACCCTTCAAAATTCAAAAATCAATTGCGTGGACTTTCATCTTTCTTATTTAATCTATAGCATTCAACTGGTTCCTGAAATTCTTTGTAAATTTAACTGCTTTGATCTTTGTGGATATCTTTGAAATAAGTGAGCAGTTAAATATCAAAACCTACCTATCGCCAAAAATATTTTTTTTTGGAAAATAAAAGAAATTTCTTTTACATCTTGTTTATTTGAATAAGATGGAAGAAATAGTAATGGAATAAGGAATGAAAAATAAAACGTTAAAATAACATAACGTAAAGGAAATTTGTGTATTTCGTGAGTTATTTCAGGATTTAAAATGGATTTAATCATGCATTTTGAAATCCGTCAATGGATTAGGTTGCTTCTGAAATTTAAGCATATATATTTAGGTTGATTTTAAAGTCTTTCTTTTGATTTCTAGAATAATTGTTCTTCGTCTTTCTCTTTTGATTTTTTCAATAAATTTTTCGCCGTTTCTCTCTTAAATAAATATAAAATAAGGGTTCTGCTAACCTTCCGCGCGCGCCTCGATAGTAGCTAGAAGCGGATAAGGCTCCCGGGAACTGCGAGACAGTATTACCTGGCCAGATGGAATTCCGAAGATCCTTTTGACATTTCCGCAAGGCATTATTGTCTCATCTCTGGAATTTCGCAATAGTTTCCAGAAAAAATTCTTTTCAACACGACAAAACAGTTACGACGTCGATATTTTTGCTTTTGAGTTACGACTTATGAGGCTCGAAGTTTAGCTTTGTACAGTACATTAGCTTTTTATTTATTTCTTTATTGATGTAATCCATATTTATTGTTTCAAAACTTAAATTATGACACTCTTTTATAAGACTTTTTGTTAGGTATACGAATTATTATTAACTGATTTGTTAGTCAATACGACTACAGTGGACCCTCAATATTTATAATTTATATAAAATAATTTTGTAAACACTACTTTTTTATTTAAAAAAATCAACATGTTTCGAAGCCAATGGCTTCTTCGTCAGGATAACAAAAATAAAATTTAAAATTCTAATTTTCGATTTTTCAACTTTATTTTTGCTATCCAGACGAAGAAGCCATTGACTTCGAAATATGTTGAATTTTTTTCAATAAAAAAGTAATACAAAGTTATTTTATATAAATTATAATTATGTCACCACAAACTAGTTTTGCTATATTTGAAGAAGAAACTCAATATTTGTCATTGATCCAATCGCGAAATGACGAATATTTAATAAACGTTTTTTTTCAATAGGTAATCAATACAGCTCTGTTGTTATATTTAATGTGCGAAAACTTTACATATTCAAAAGACACATACAATGTACTAATCTTCTATTTTATTGTTTGTCTATGTATGCATTTGATCTATTAATCTTGTTGAATTTTTTAATCATTTTCATCCTCATCATCATCATCATATTTTACTTTTTACTACTTTCTATTTATATTGTTGATGTTATTTAATTTGTTCTGATTTCATTCCTATGTACTTAAAGTTTTATCAAAACATTTTTTTTGCATTACAGATCGCTCCATTTACAATGCAAGTTATACCTTGGACTGATTACCTATATGGAGGTGATCCGCCGTTTGATGCTTTCAATGTTATCATTAAATACATCGACATGATCGCTCAGTTCATTTAGAAGTTGCGTTATGATGTGCTTCTTCATTACATCCGTTCTGCATTTTGGGACATGAAATAGCGCGTGACCTCTATTTCGAAAATAATTGTATGGTACAAACAGGGCATTTCGTTGTCTGTCCGTTGTTCCCGTAACTTCGCGTAACGTCCGTAATTTCGTTTGAATTCACGGCTAACAAAACGAAATTAAACCCTGGGCCAGCAAACCTGAAATCGGCAACGATGTTTTTTTTTTACGCTTCAACAGGCTAGGAGGCCCAATTACAGAAGCGAAATACATCACAACACCCAGGTTTGAGTAAATCACAAAGATTAAATTGTGACCTCACCGGGAATTGAACCCAGAAACCTCGGTGTAAGAAGTCAGTGTCATATCTACTGCGCTACGAGGGCCGCTTGTTGCTATAGCGATGTTACTATCGCCGAGCCTGTATTACCCGTCGAAAATACAGTACATATAGAACTTAGCAAAGACGCGAACCATTTCATGTTCCGCCCAATCGCCAGGGTTGAGAATAGTACATTTAACTGCCGGCAGGGGAAATGTAAAAAAATGTTCAAATATTTTGATAAAAAGTTTTTATTACTATTTCATAACCGGCATGTAAAAGTACCGTCATTCTTGACGTGCTACAACTAGTATTATTATGTAAAAGCCCCATTTTGGGCGTGTATTATGAATAAATAAATAATAATTATGTAGGTTAGTTTGATCCATTTCTAACCCCGAAATATGCCCATCTACCGCCAATTCAACTAATCAGAAGCCCGATGTGTTGCCCGCTTGTAAGAACACTCTTCTGCCGACAGCCGCAGCCGACACAAAAAACCCTTTATAACATTACACCAATAAACTAACGTTTGTTTCGTGAGTATAATCTAACATTGTGTGTTGTAAACGATTTTGATTGGTCGAAACTGACATCCGATGTATTCTGCGCCAACCGCTAGCCAGGATTTAAACTTTTGAAAAATCCCCCCAGTGACAGTTGGAAACCCTGTCCCTTTCTTCTGAGAACTGACATTCTATTTTTCGTGTGATATCCGAACCCATCAGTTCACATAAGCCTTTCGAAAGAGACAGATCGATCTGTTCCGGATTCGACGAAGCCGGGAGAATTGGAAATAGGATCTGCGCTCGATATCCTGTGAAATTGCTGCAAGTACAATTTGTCAGCTATGTATGTGGTTAGTGTGGCCTAGTGTATCTCGGGTGTAAGAATATCAATCGTAATCGGCGGAGATTACGAAGATAAATATTAGGTCCTTACATATGAAATTGGCGTTTTGCCGTACTGGCAAATTTGATCTCAAATATCTTCTCTTTGGTTAGGAATTCCAAATACAAATTTATACAGCTATTTACTCATGTATTTGTGTTTTGAAAATTATAATTCATTTGTTTTTTCCTCAATTGTTTTTTTCTTTGCGTCACTCAGTTTACAAAATGAAAAACTTGAAATATCGCGTTATTTACGAGTACGAGTTCCACCGTGGCACCAATGCTGCAGAAACGGCTCGAAGGATTAATGATGTGTATGGCGACGGTGCCGCAAAAGAAAACACAGTGCGTTTTTTGGTTCCAACGTTTTCGTTCTGGAAATTTCGACCTGCAGAACAAGCCCCGTGGACGGCCGGAGACCAAAGTTGATAATGAAGAATTGAAGGCTATTGTGGAAGCGGATCCATCGCAAACCACATCCGAGTTAGCTGCAGGCTGCGGTGTTAGTGATAAAACTGTTTTAATCCACTTGAAGCAAATTGGTAAGGTGAAAAAGCTTGAAAGGTGGGTACCTCACGAATTGAGTGAAGCAAATCAACAAACGCGCGTTGACTGCTGCGTTGCATTACTCAACCGGCACAATAATGAAGGGATTTTAAATCGAATCATTACCTGTGATGAAAAGTGGATCCTGTACGATAATCGGAAGCGCTCATCGCAATGGCTGAACCCTGCCGAACCAGCCAAACCATGCCCCAAGCGAAAATTGACTCCAAAAAAGTTACTTGTGAGCGTTTGGTGGACTAGTGCTGGTGTCGTTCACTACAGCTTTCTTAAATCTGGCCAGACGATTACGGCAGATGTCTATTGTCAGCAACTGCAAACCATGATGAAAAGCTAGCTGCTAAACAACCGAGGCTGGTAATCGCTCTAGGCCACTGCTGCTTCATGATAACGCTAGACCACACACTGCACAACAGACGGCTACCAAATTAGAGGAGCTTCAATTGGAATGTCTAAGACATCCACCGTACTCTCCGGACCTTGCCCCAACAGATTACCATTTTTTTAGAAATTTGGATAACTTCTTGCAAAGGAAAAAATTCAACTCCGATGGGGCAGTCCAAACCGCCTTCAAAGATTTTATTGATTCCCGTCCGAATGGTTTTTTTAGTAAAGGGATCGATGAACTACCTATGAGATGGCAAAAGTGCATGGATAGCAATGGTACAATACTTTGATTAAATAAATATATTATAATAAAAAAAAAATCGGCTTTATGTTCCTCCCATACTAAACGCCAATTTCATATGTAAGGACCTAATATTTCTTTCCTAATCCCAACCCACGTGCGGTGGTGGCGATTCCGTCCGTCATCTCTTCAGCTATCCCGCATTTGCTTGTCACTCATACAGTGAACGCGCACTCAACATAAAACATTAGAATGCCTCTGTGTCCGTGCCACATGATATTGCGTTTCTTACGTATTCTCTCATCATCTTACAACACATAATCTTATTCATCTCACACGCAATAAACCAATTCGCTAAAAGAAGACGAAAAAGTTTTGATTCAACTGATGGTTATAAATTCCATCCATTAGAAATTCAGCAATATTTTTTGAATTAATGTATATTATAGATATCTCACAGAGACGAAACTGTATTAATTATGGGAAAGTAGGTATAGAAGTCATTTGGGTGTAACAGGACTTATGACCTGTCTTTTTATTGGTTGGCTTAAGTGATCACTTTACACAATTGTAACATTCGCCATTTCCACCCATGATAGAATATACCATGCTTATTCATTTTTTGGAAGTTGTATATATGTTCAAATTGCGTGAAGCTTTCATATATGAGTTGTAAGCGCCTTTTGCATGCGGCCTGTACAAAGCCATTTTCATTCCCCTAAATCCCCACAGATGTCGCTAATGAGAAAATCTACAATTGATTTACGGAATTTTGAAGCAATATACTTTATTAATGTGTAATGAAATTCATCCGAATACTTGCATTACACTAGGATACGCCAGGAAATATTATTTCCAATTTTTGTTAAATTCCTTTTTTTTACCAGTAAAAGAAAGGTGGAAAAGTAACTGAAAGATTTGAACAAACTCAAAATATTCTGAATATTTTTTGAGTTTTCGGAGAGAGGAGACTTTGTCGGCATTGACAATCTCTGCATAATGCCTACAGTGCATGAGTCATCCTTTAGAACTTCGCACTGAGCGGATTTGTCTCTGACATCGCAGGAGGGTACATCGCCCAGCAGTGGGTCCATCCAGCGACCAGGACTTCAAAACTCTGGAGGTATGCATCTGCACTGCACAAATGGTTTCTATGCAGAAAAATGTACAACATCAAGCATTATCGCGTCAAAGTGCCTTCACGGAGATTAATATGCAAACCAACGCAATAGAAATTGTACAACTCAAGGTATACAACACATTCTAGAATTGCCAGATAAAAAACATATATTAATCATATAGTTTCTACCCACGTCTCGAATTCTATTCTGCTCGAATAAAAAAGAGAAAATGAAACAGTAAACACAATTCAATCTGTAGTAGTGTAGTGAAGTGAAAATGAAACAGTAAACACTAGTGATGGGTCCGCTCTTTACTCATTACTACAATGTAGTACTACACTACATTGAAGTGCACACTTCGCACATTTTGATGTGTAGTGCACACTACAAACTACAAACACCAAAGTTATTGAAAGTATAAATTTCAAATAGCACACTTCATTTCAAAGCGAAGACTACAAAGTACATACACTTCAAAGTTATCGAAAGTATGAGAAACACATTTTAAATAGTGTATTTTTTACGTGAAATTGTTGGAAAGTTGATGTAGATATATGAAGAAATTTCTGGAATCTGTAACAACCCCCCCCCCCCCATGATTGCTTCATTTCATTACTTCACTTCATTAATACTACAATTACTTCATTACATTACATCACTTCATTAATACTACAATTACTTCATTTCATTACTTCACTTCATTAATACTACAATTACTTCATTACTTCACTTCATTTCATAGTACTACAATTGCTTCACTTCAAGTAGTTTTTACTACAATTGTAGTGTACACTTTGTAGTCTTCAAACTGGTGAACGTGTGTGTGTTGTAGTCTTCATTTTGAAATGAAGTTTTTCCCTTCGCTAGTAAACACATCATACTGACACATTAATAGCGCCCGGAGCATATGCAATATTCATAACAGTATTACAACCAATAACAACTCTTATATTCGAATTGCATCAAGGTTTTAATAATTTTAAATGACTTGTAGTGAAACGAATGAATTTTTAATATTCGATATAAGTCACATGCATGGTAATCCATCATTTTTCGGAAAATTAGTCAGATATATTGAAAAAAAAGCGAATATTTTAGCTCCATGACTATTGATATTAGAAAAATACTTGCCATATCCCGTCAAAAATTGTGTACTTTTATTATATATTTCGGTCGCCAGTTAAGACTGTGAAAACTGCGCTATCTAGAGTAGCGCAGCGTCATAATAAAATAAGTGATGGATATTATTAAATAGAGAATTACATTTTTTTGCTTCTCTCCTTTACACCTCATTATTATTCGAGACATCTGGTAGCGTTAGTGTCGGACATTGTTGCATAGACAATTATATATTTTGATTTTGATTAATGACATATCGACCGTGAACCGCCAATAGCGTCTGACTCGCATTTTTCTATCAAACGAGCAATAATTTCTAACTTCAATTTGATAGGATATACGTACTTACATATAATTGCCGAGTGATATGTATTATTTGTTTAAGTATTTTATTATTTAAGTATAATCAAGTAAAATTTTTAAGTCATACTATTTTTTTTTTTAAATTTTTAGTATAAAAAAATTACATTTATGAAGATAGTTTGGCGATTCACGGTTGATATGCGATATAGTAATGGATGCACTAAATAGTTTTAATTTTCACGAATCTGCAATACTTAAAAAATATGTAATTCACAGTATTTTATTAAAAAAAGCATAACGTCAATATTTTCATTATATATGAGAACAATTTTGAACTCATACTAATTTTGAAAATGGAATGAGATCAGTTATTGGATTGTAGAAAGTTACGGACGAGTTTTTCATTGTTTGAACATTTTAAACTCATAATTTAGACAGTATTCGGCACCTTCTAATATTTCACACGTTGTACTATTTTCCTCTTTCTCGTGGGATAGGGACGTATCCACAGGATAGAGCAATATACGTACATTATACGGTTTCTGTCTTCTCATTCGGAGAACCGCTTAATCCTATGTAGGGTACACACGGGATAATAAACCATCGCGGGATCTGTTTGACCAGCCGATATTAAAATCCCGACTGCTACAAAACTAATGTCCGTCTCTTATTCGTCAATAAATATAGGACTTTAAAAGTTGTCATTTTGTCGCCGACCCGGGACGGCAATAATAATTATAAAGGCTCGGGTCTCGGCTATAATGCTCACAATAGCGCAAGTGTACCGGGACACAGGGATAAAGCCATCGAGGACCCGGTGTCCCGCAGGACTTGATTTACGGCCAGATTTTATCTTCTGGGCCGAAATGTTTCGATAACTTAAACGCGGAAGGCATTACCGCTACCTGACTTTCCAGCACTCCTGTTTATTTATTTATTTATTTATTTATTTAATGTTTATGGAAGACCAACAGCACAAAAAAAAAAGCATAGAAAACATTGATACAATATAGATGGCCAATTACAGGTCTCCACATTTAGATAAATGTCAGTAATGATAAATATTTATGATATACTAAGGCATATTACTTATATAGAAAGAAAGAATAAAAAAATTAAACAAACAGAAATATGTCAGTAATGATAAATATTTATGATATACTAAGGCATATTAAATATATAGAAAGAAAGAATAAAAAATTTAAGCAAACAGAAATATGTCAGTAATGATAAACATTTCTGGTATACTAAGGCATATTAATTATATAGAAAGAAAGAATAAAAAATTTAAACAAACAGAAATATGTCAGTAATGATAAATATTTATGATATACTAAGGCATATTAATTATATAGAAAGAAAGAAAAAAAAAAAAATTAAACAAACAGAAATATGTCAGTAATGATAAATATTTATGATGTACTAAGGCATATTAATTATATAGAAAGAAAGAATAAAAAATTTAAACAAACAGAAATACGTCAGTAATGATAAATATTTATGATGTACTAAGGCATATTAATTATATAGAAAGAAAGAAAAAAAAAAAATTAAACAAACAGAAATATGTCAGTAATGATAAATATTTATGATATACTAAGGCATATTAATTATATAGAAAGAAAGAATAAAAAATTTAAATAAAAGAAAAAGAAACTTAATTATTACGTGGAAAAAAATTCAGCACTCAAAATTTTTCTTAATCTTGTGTGGCTGCACTCGAACAGATCAATATCCAATAATCTTACTGTTGTTGATTTTGTTTATTAAATAATAATAATAATAATAATAATATTTGGATAATTTATATAGCGCCGTTTTCGCGAATACTCACCTCAAGGGCGCCTTACATAGAAAATTATCTTACACAACTTACCGCTAAAAAACTTATTTACTATTACTTATTCCTAGGTGGCATGCAAGAAATGGAATTAAAATTTAATACTATAATAGTTGGGAGTGCCTGAAAGAATTAGGTGTTTTCGCGGAGTGCACAAAAGGAGTGAAAAACATTAGCTAGTGTTGTTTCTATAGGTTTTTATAGGATTGTCTAAATAAATTCTATAAGTTTTTATAGTATTGTCTAAATAAATATTGATGTTCTTTTCACATATTTATTCGAACGATACCTGGCGATTGATTGTATTACGATTAATTCTTACGCATAAAGTTCTTCCTCGAGGTAACGCTGTGAAGTTTTTATTTTCGATTTTTCATTTTTTGGTAGCATTTGGAAGCCAAAACACAGACTTTCGCTAAAAAAAATCGGCCTTTTTGCCGTATCTGGATAAGGATAATGCTCGTACTCTCTCATGTAGAGATATTTCAAAAACTTCTTTTCCATTTTCTCCACCGTAAGAGTACTTGCTCTCATGTGGCCCCCAGATCATCGAGCCACTCTCGAGTCTACTCCGCACCAAGGAGTTGTAAAGAGTTCTCAGTATGCGGATATGCTAATAACCAATCATTAGTTATATATTTTTACATGTTCACATTACATGAATACTCTAAAATATACATATGCGTGTTTATGCTAGAATAGGTCGAAGACACTTGTATTTGGGATAATGGGCAGAGTCTTAAATAATAATGTATCGTTCTTTATGTATTATGTACCCATTATTCTGTTATTTTCTCTAATAATAATTTTTTAAAATATATCATTTTTCAGTGCTACATAGCCTCCATACATCGATCCATCATTCAGAAAAATAAAATACTCAACTTCGTTTAACAGTACCCACTTCCACGATACCAACACTGATGTATAAAAGCGAAGCCTGGAGCTGGAAGAAGAGGAACGGAGGTTGTGTTTCATTCGCAGTTGGAAATTTGGACCACATTTACTTTCCACATTGACGATTATTTAGAAAGCATAAATACAAAGCCCCTTGTGCCCTACCACGCCGAGCTTTCCAATTAATCACGGTGACATATTTTTCGTTTTAAAAACACAACATCACGCCGACTCCGTTATTTTTTTCTCGGCTCCCGTTGCTTGCGCTTCGGAAACCACCGCCGCGTCGTCTTCCGGTAACAGTGGAAATTAAAAAAAAAAATCATGTGAAGAAAACAAATACTTTTAATAATTGCAAGTCAGATCACTCCATTTCTCGTGCAATTTATGAACGCTGGGCTATTACCTTCAATAGAAGCGATCTTCTTTCTGATACTTTTAATCTTCTTATTCTTCTTTTTCTTCTTCTTATACTGGCTGAAGGTCACTAGGACCTATTTGTGCAGAGTTTGCCACCTCTTTTGGGGGGTCTTCCAGCATCCTTCTTCACTCTAGTTTTCCGTGTGGGGCAAGGAGTGGTAGTCTTTGTGAGTCCATTATCTCCACATGGACTCTCCAATATCTTCCCCTTTGTCTCCCCCATCTGACAACATCTTGGATATAACACATTTTTCTGATCGCGGTGTTTCTCAATCTATCGCGTAGTCTTGCCTGTTATTTTTCTGAGGGTTTTAACATCATCAAATAAAACTATATCATATAAAATATCATATATCATAACATCAAATAAAAAATAACACATTTGACATATCATCGAATCTCTCAAAATTGCAAAATTTTTTTAACAAAAGTTTATGGATGTTGTTACGTTTGAATTGTCACGACAGTCTGGGACAGTGGTAACTACGCTTTATCGAAGTCTCTCGTACAGTTCACATACATTTTTAATAAGCTACACTATTCTCGAAGAAACTACAAAACACTAGAAATTTGGGGAAACTAGTCGAACATTCTCGTAGCATTGCGAAATCTGATATTTATGTATAAAACAAGCGACGGACATAAGGCGCGAGTGAGTACTTACATGCGAAATTGAGCCGAACAACTTGGCGACAGACAAAATGTGCAGCGAAGATTCTAGTGACGTGATTAGTGCGATCCTATTTGAAATATTCTATAAACAATTTGTGTGAATTTAAGTACTGCGCTCCGATTAAATTCGTGTCCGGTGACTTTGTGCGACAAATAAAAGTTTAAATTATTTTTAATTTTTCATTTGTCTCCCACAGCTACGTCTAGTACAGTCACAGTATAGTAAAGCATACAGTATTATATCTTCATACAAACAGCCGAAACGACGCCCTTCGAAATCTCGGTATACTTCGAACTGCTCAGTCGCTGCAGGGCTGCAGTAACGTACGGACGCAAGCAGGGTGAGACGCTCCCAAGCATACATTTAGGTCAGTTTATGGCACCCCAAACCATAAAGAGTCAGTCAATGAGCAGCCCTGGTGCGTTTTTAACCAAGTTTAAGTACCAAGCGGCCGTAGGTATTTATTTCAAGGACACTGCCAAGATAACATACTGTATGTATTTATTATACTGTGGTACAGTATTGTAAACTGGTAAAAGATGAGCGAGTTGTTGAATGTATGAATTGCCACAATGAAGGCGACACGCAGCCTGGCGCCTCCGCATCTTCGAGAGCTCTGCGTCCCAGACAACTTGAGCGAGAGACGTCAGGTCGGCCTCTACTTCAGCCGCAGGGAGGGTCGTACAACTTGTCTGTGATTGACAGTAGGCTAAGTTCAGTGAACTGGCATTTACGATGGCAACCGTGGAAAATCTTTGCCCCTCGTTATAAGGAGTATCACATTTTTGAAAAAAAAAACATTGAGCAAGTACGCTAACGATTTTATATTTTTACTTACTACCATCACGCCGTTTCTTCCTGGGGTTAGGCGTAGAGGGTAGAACGCCGCACTATTCTATCCTGATACACAACTCTCGCCTCATTCACATTCATATATCTTCGCACGCAAGCCCGACGATTGTTGACGCTTCTAACAATACTAGTATTTGGTAATCTGGTCAAGCCACGTCTTCGGCGGTCACCCCCTCTTTATAACTAACCATCACGCCGTTTCCACGCAGGGGTAGGCAGAGAGGATACAACGCCATATTTATCTATCTTGGCACCCTACTTTTGCTTCGGCTACGTCTTCTCCTGCATTGCGTTATATATCTTTCTTAACATTCTTTTATCATTCATACGCTCAACATGCCTAAACTAAGACTGGACGAACACGTAAAGTTTCTATGAGAAATTTCAAGACATCTCTCAAAATTGATGAAATGTACCATGTTATACATAATGCCTCGTAGATAGTAGCAAAAACTTCGGGGGAGTCTTCTTCATTCAATTTTGAACTGCGTGAAATTTCGACAGTTACGGAGATAAGCGACATCAAAGTTTGCATTTGAAAGATTGTACGAGTAATTAAAGTGGCTACTTTTATTTATTTACTTCAGAGAAAATTAACAGCAGATCTACAGGAACAAACATAAAATAATGGATATTAAATTATGCCAATTACAATTTTTCCACTGAATGTAGTAATTTATAAAAGCAAGTCTGACAATTAAAAACATTTTTTTAAAATTATTTTAACAGCGAGTGGGGAGGGTGGAGGGGAATGTGGGACGGGAGTAGAGGGGAAGATAAATTGTACGAATTAGTTTGGTTGCGGTTTTATAAATATTGTTTGTTTTATGTCTCTTATCGTTGATTTAAAAATGTCAATGTGGTGATAGTTTGTGTTAAATGATTTTGTGCATCTGTAGATAGAGTTGCTATTTTAGATTAGATTACACGAGGCTTTCGAAGTTAATAAGTTTATTTCACTTAGTGTACCTACTTTAGATAGACTCGAAAATATTATAATTTATAGGATTAAACTTTGTTTACACCACTTGTATTATTGAATAAATACCTTATTAAATAAAAATACCTAATTATTAATAACATTCAATTAACTACTAACATTGTTTCTTATTTCCAAAATTTCTAATTTATAAAAATGTGATTTGGAACATTGGCTTCGAAACAAGTAGAATTTTTTCAATAATTTTCAATTTCAATTTTTCACGATAATATGTACATGACAAACAAAATGTTTAAGGCATACATATTAGGAAGTATATATCAAAAATGAAAATATTTAATAAATTAAAAATAACATAAAATCTGGTCAAAGGTGTAGGAGAATCCCGCTTCGGAAAACCCCCTCAGACACATGGAATATATCAATACCCAAAGCAATTTTGTTCAGCATAGCTGTGGCTCTTCCAACAGGCATAACCATCGGCAGGTTGGTCCTGTATATTGGAATGTGAAACAATCTATGCTGACGATGTCTAGTGTAATTATCAGGAACATACAAACCAATGCTCTGCATAATTTCAGGATTATCGATCATACCGCGCAACAATCGATAAAAATGTGTAATCAAATACACATTCCTTCTAGTCTCTAAACTATTGTAGCCAAGCATACCCTGGAGAAACTCGGTTGGGTAATAAAATAAAAAAAGTGGTGTAAACAAAGTTTAATTCTATAAATTATAATTATAATGTCACCACAAAATAATTTTGCTGCGTTTGAAGAAGAAGTTGAAAATATTAGATTTATAAGGTTCACTATGTCGGCTTAGGTAACACTTCCTCGCAAGAATGGAATTGCAAAGGTCACTATTTTAGATTCGATTATTTTAGGCTTGCGGGGTTGTTGGTCCGCTAGGGGATGCCGGGAGCAGCGAACGTCGATGATCTTGCAGGGGATGAAAGGTGGGAGAGGAGCCGGGATGGAGGGAATAACGGAGGGCACAAAGGCCGCCTCGCGAGGACCGCCGCCAGGATTAGGCCGCATTATGTTTTTACTTTGGCTGTGACATTAAATATGAAATATAGTCCCTATTCTGATCACCGCGCGAGATGCAAACTGTTCCACACACATTTCTCACAGTGATATCATTTAAAAATTAACAAGTGCCTAGAAAGCTACCGATGACAATGATTTTTTGAAGTTATCTTCTTTTGGCGTATTTAGGGTATTTTTTTTTATTGTAACGGAAGCTGCATGTGGCGGAATTATTATTTCCTGTTTCAGTAATATCTAAGTATAATGATTTCGTTCTAATTCACTGCCGAATAACGGAATTACACGGTTGGAGAAAGACTCGAACCTCGGATGCGCGGATGTCAACGCGGCAACTAAACAACGTAGCCACCGCCGCTTCTACCTGGCTCGTCAAATATAAATACTATTTATACTACACACTGTAAGATGCGAATCATTAATTTACTCCTCCTCCGTGATTTTTCACGGATGTACGTAATGTATTGTTGACCATCTTGAATCGAGTACCAATCATAAAGATGCTTAGCTCAAAAGCTGACGTATGATTGGTTATTGATTTGGAAATTAAAATAGTTTATTCAATTAGGATTTTGGGTGTGACGTCGTCTTTGACGTCGCCTCAAATCCACAATCGAATTTAGCAGTCACATATAATATTCCGCGCCGGATTCAACGATCCGTCTGCAACAAACGCAGTGCGGATGTCGATTCGTCGAATGTGGCGCGTTGCATTTAAAACATGAGACGCGACGTCGACGATTTTACGTTGACGTAAGTTCCGGAAAACCGAACGGACGCCGAAGTGAGCGTTCCGCCAGTGGATCGACTGATGATCCACTCAGTGTGTTCGTTAAGCGAATATTGTATGGAAAGAAATGTAGCGGCGTCCCGCGACGTCAAAGACGCGGCGGAAGATAGGCACAGTGTGGCGCCGGCTCAAGTGTCGAGAGGTGTAGATTATTACTATGTCATCGTAAGTCATCGCGATAGTGAACGGTATTTATTTTAGAAAAAGCGTATACAACATTATTAATTAAAAATGTGGTGAAAAGTGGACGTGTGACACTGGCAAGTTCGCGCGTCGCCTTGCCTTTCCTCAAAGGTGAAATAAAAATGAAAGAAATTGTAAAAGAAATGAATGGCATATAAAGAACACAATAGCCACGTCACAGGTCCGCATTAGGAGTGAGATATTTATTTTATTTTTATATTTATTAGAGACACTAACAGGATAATGGATACATGATACTCTAATAATAAAACATCATAAATGATGACTATGCCCATTATCCCAATTACAATTCTTCTTCTGATAGAAGCACCTGTTAGAACCTGTTAGAAGCCTCAACAACCGGCGAGCTTGCGTGCGATGATGTATGAATGCGGATGAGGCGAGAGTTGTATGACATAAGGGTGAGACGCTCTATCCTCTCTGTCTACCCCCACGGGGAAACGGCGTGATGATATGTAAGTAATGAGAATATTTAAATGAATGAGAAATAAAAAAAGAGCGAGCCTTACAGTAGTCGCGTATGATGTGTAACATTTGACGTCTCACAATCAAAAATATCAATTGAACACCAACAGAAATTATAAACACCAAAATTTAAAAAAGCTTACACCTATATATTTATTAATTAGTAAATACAAGTAAAGAAAAGGTACCGTATATCTACACACGCATTTTTATTTAGAAATGTGTTCGATCAATTATATGTTTTTATTTATTTTCATAGATGGCGGTAGTGTGCCGCCACAATATGGTATGAAAACTTTGAATAAATATTTAAAAATAATCACATAAATCACATAAAATTTGGGAATGTAAATCATTAAGGGCAGTTATTGTTTACATTAATGTAAAAAAAAATTAGGCATTTATTGGATAGTTTCGAAGATATAAGCCAAAATATATCAAAGTTACAACATTCGCACGCCTCGCAACATATATACAAAATCAGAAGCATTGGCTGATAGTGCGCTGTGATGGCACTTGCTGGACATTGATTTGTTTATAAACGATAATTTTTATTTCATCGCGCGTACTCCGTGGTTAAATGAAATTGCGCGCGTCTTATTTCCTGTTACGCATTTCCGTCTTTTTTCACGAAATCACTGCCACAGATTGCAGGAAAGCGAGAGGAAAGGTGTTACACATCAATAATATTCATTTTCAATAAAAAAACTCATTCCGGCCCTGCTTGGTCGTGTTTATCGTTCGCTTTGGGTCGTTGGACACGGTCGGGTTGTAAAACATCACACTCCAATCGGCCGGGCGCGACCTCCGCCGCGCGGGATGTTTATTGTTTGTTAACGCGTTTGCGGGCGGTTTTAGTCCGGGTCCTCGGAAACCGGGCGAAACCGTAAAACAACCGGACGGCCGGCGTCAAAAATGTCAAACCGCAATAAAGTCGTCACGCCTCGCGAGTGAATTTCACCAGAATTACCTTTCTACAAATGAGGGCGTCCGCTTTGGCCCAAAACGATAAACTTTGACATAAAACCGCTGCCCCCTGACGCGCATCGATTTAGAAAACACCCGGAGCCGCCACTGGATATACAAAATAGTATTAAACACTAGCTGCAATGAATTTGTGGGGGGGACAAAGGTTTCGTTGTTTTGCAAAGCCTCTAATTAAAACCATTACGCCATTGTTCACTCTCTACTCGTCTACGGTGTTATCGGATGGGGAGGTTGTATAAGAATAACATAAATTCAGTAAAAATATCACAAAGGATTATCATTAAAGTAATACTGAAAAAAAAATCTACGTTTCCAACAAAAGATCTCTTTAAATTGTTTCCAGTACCAAACGTAGATGATATTTTAAAGCAAGTTTCCATATTCAAAATATGTAAAGAAAAAAACCTAACAGAAAACCAGGAATATTTCAAACTTATGAGAAATGGAAACCAATTCATAATGCCTAAATGTAAAACAACCCAAATGCAGCATCACTATATTTATAAAGCCATTAATTACTATAATAACTTACCTATCGAGATACGATGCATCCGTAACCACTCAGAGCAAATCAAAAAAATAATATTTTTCTTAAAATTAAACTTAAATTCATAAATCATTTAAACCTATAGCTTTTTTTCAAAATAACTCCTATTGTTAGTTATACATAGTATACAAATTAATCCAAGGAAAATAATTTACCTTTTTACTGTATTAATAAATGACTTGTATACACTATATATTATAACAAGGAATAAGAACTGTGGCTCCCTCATCAGACTCAAGAACTTCTCTTCACTGATGAGGTCTACATGACTTCTAAGTATTTAAAAAAAAAGTTTAATCTGATATGTTATATATAAGAACTGTATTTGTACCATAAATTAAATAAATAAATAAAAATATTTTTTTTTTTTAAATCAAAGCTGTGAATGTGAATGGTACCCACCGCTTACCCAGGACCGTTTTATGAGCAAAATCTCCCATATCGGTCCTTCTCATTCGTCTCCAGGTTGGCATTTTTTAGCTACAATGCGAGACCGTGCCGCCCCGCACGGATCGTATAAACCGGTGCGAGGCGACACGGCCGCAAAAACAAAACCATTCACAGACCGACACCATTAGAGACGTCTTTCTTGCATAAAATAAATACATAAATAAATACAAGAACAAAGAAATGGTAATAACAAAAGAAGAAAAATAATACATGGTAGACGAATTACGCGGTGGCGGCAGTGGATGGCAAAAGTCAAACACACACCCCCTTAACTGGAAAAAGACGAAATAAAAAATAACAAAAATACATTTGGATATCCGGCTGGGGAAGCACAGGACCGGCAGGTCTTCGTCCAATGCAGGAGCCCGCACATTAACATGGGAATGACAGAGTCAAACCACCAATGCACAAGAAAACTTATCACACAGATCCCCTCGGGATTTCCCAACGGGACACCCACACCCGAACGAACCTCGAAAGCATCCGAAGTTCCTTTCATTCCTCACTAGGACATCATTGGATGGACGTCCTGTCGCAGTCATTCCAAACTCAGTTGATACTGCTAACGTATCCTCTCTCGCGTCATTCATGATCGTACATTTCCAGAGGATATGTTCCGCCGTTTGGGCCACCCGACCGCAAGCACACCACGGGTCATAGCCCAGGCAATGAAGGTTTTTTGTCGGAACAAATTAGAGACAAGCTGAATTTTTGGCAGTTGTTAGAACCTAATTGGAGGAGTATTTCCTCAAAAGTCCCCGCCCCTCCCCCTTGTGCTCTCTTCCCCACCCCCCCTTAAACATAAAATTCCAAGTTTTTTAGTTTTTGCTCATATCTCCATCATTATTTAAAATATACATATATTTTTTTTACTATTTTATTCCTTAATATCTATTCTTTAAAAACGGCACTTTTACGGCACTGTAACATATACCGTCTGAAACTGTTCTCGTGCCAATAAAAAATATTGATCATAAAATTTTCAGCCTTTCTCGTTGATCAGCCGAAACCGAAGTACCCGAGTTCCTGCCCCGCCAGCCGAGATTGGGATAAAATTGAAAAGGAAATTATTAAACAGGTAATATTTTTAAATTAAAATGATATGATTTTTAATGTGTAAAGTGATTAATTACTTAAGGTAGCTCATAAGCCCTGAACCACCCTACAAAGACTTCGATACACATTTCCCATATAAATAGTTTTATCTCTGTGAGACTTCTATAATTTATCTTAATGAATATAATTTTGAATCAGTATTACACGCTCAAGTGTTTGTCAACCAATTTTATTAATATTTCGCTTTTAAACTGAGTCTATGTCATAATAGCCCAGGCAATGAAGGTTTTTTGTCGGAACAAATTAGAGACAAGCTGAATTTTTGCCAGTTGTTAGAACCTAATTAGAGGAGTATTTCCTCAAAAGTCCCCGCCCCTCCCCCTTGTGCTCTCTTCCCCACCCCCCCTTAAACATAAAATTCCAATTTTTTTAGTTTTGCTCATATCTCCGTCATTATTTAAAATAAACATATATTTTTTTTACCATTTTATTCCTTAATATCTATTCTTTAAAAAAGCTTATTTAACATTTTTCTGTAAACGTAATATTTTCATGACAATTCACTAAAATACTTCAAATTGTCATTAACAATAAATTTCAAGCTTTTTAGTTATGGCTCATATTCTGTTATTATTTAAGTAAAAAATTATATTTTTTACCTTTTTATTCCTTAAAATCTTTATTTTAAATTATTTTCATGAGAATTCATTAGTTAAAATTTAGTTAAAATAGTTAAAATTTTCATTAACAAAAATTCTGGTTTTTGAGTTACCGCTCATATTTTGGTTATCCCTTATTCAAATCTCTAAAACGAGGTCAAGTTTTAATTCTTGTAATATCAGCAAAATTCCATGAATTATTTGGTTTTTTAATTTTTATGTTTAGAAAAACGTAATTTTGACTCATTAATTATGCATTATTCGATAAAAGTAGATCGAAACAATTTTTAAGCATTTTAGCAGTATTCATATAACTAGTATTCGAGGGTGAGTATTCAGAATCACACGTAGATTACGTGAACAATAATAAGTGCGCAGCTAAGTCTCCCCTCCCCACACCTCTACACCTCTAATCACTGTATAATAGCTGTAATAGATCCTTTTTTTAGCCCCTAAACATTGGATTAACACTTACAGGGTCCAGACATTTAATCAACATGCTTTCTTCAATGGGTGTCTGTGCGTCCTATTATGACGCATCAACATATTATAATAATGCATTGATAAGTACATGATCGAAAAAGTAAATGAAGGTGCCTTTCTCCAACATGTTTTTGACAACGCTGATATCAACATTCGAACATTGAATGGCCTAAACACTTTTCACACTGTAGGTAGAATGCAATGTATTGCACCAGCTACCAAAGTAGAAAGTGAAGGGAAGATTAAAAAGCAATACTCTGGATCATTTTAAGCCCATTTACAACTCCTCCGTAAGTTGAATCGTTTGGCCAGCTCACATTATGAATTTAAAATTCCCGTCTAGTGAAAATTCTGCATCATGAAAATCAACATAATTTTGTAAATCATTTTCAAATATCTTCATCAATGAACAT
The DNA here is from genome assembly GCA_016648135.1 of Agrypnia vestita. NCBI lineage: Eukaryota > Metazoa > Arthropoda > Insecta > Trichoptera > Phryganeidae > Agrypnia > Agrypnia vestita. Next base: position 40,845 of record JADDOH010001403.1, on the reverse strand, counting down.
TTTATTCCTTTACGGAGTGACGCATCATCAAATATAGATGGCGACCTAACAGCTAACTCGTATGATAGCTTTTAGTTTCATAGAACTATAGCAAATGCATAAAATTCTGTTGAAAAGCTGTAGAGGATTGACTATAACTTCTTTTGAACCTTCACCATCCTTAGCTTGGCATGAGTTTTCACTTTGTTTTTTCTGTGTAACTGCAACTCAAAGAAGTTTTTTCTGCGCATTTTATGATACACAACCAGATGACAAAGATATATGTTCTCCCGATTCCTTTGTAAATGCATTTTGTTCTTGAAACCACGAAGTAAACTTTTGTATATCTAACTAGTCTCACTTCTTCCTCGAATCCCTAACTTCTACATGTTGTTCATTGAATGTAATGGAACTCCCAAAAAGTCTTCCAAGGCTTCATGTACCTTTACAAAATAGGGGGTTCCATGTATCCATTTAGAAAATGTACTTTTTGCGATGCCTCTATCATGCGTCAAACCTCCCACAGATTTCATTGGGCGCATAAGGCATTGCTCAGTACTCATATTGACCAAAATTTGCCACTACGTCCCACTGTAAATAATCATTTTATTGTAAACAGCTCTAGCTCTCTTTCTGTCAGTTGTAATTGATTTCCATAATTTTTCGTACATATAAATGTGTTAATTTCGCATAAGGTAAGTGCCTGAAAGTATATTCTGACCATACACTATAGCCCACAAACTTTCAAGTCCACTTTCTTCCATGATATATCCTACAGAGCCCATAAACGAAATAAGGAGGTAAAAACCCCCTAGCCTTACAACTATCTTAGCGATTTCGCTATAAATTTCTGCAGAAGCTACAATCTTGGACGCCTTCAAAAACAAGTGACCCAGAAAGCCAAATGTAGTTTAAAGGGAATGAAGTTGTTAATATGGAATTGGAAATATTCATGGCAGCTTTCATTTCGCTGTAATCTTTGACATTAATATTCTTCAATCCCCTAAGTGCATTTTTCTTTGTGTACGCTCGTATCCTTATACTATCAGGGGCTTTAAATGATCCAGAGTATTGCTTTTTAATCTTCACTTCAGTTTCTACTTTGGTAGCTGGTGCAATACATTGCATTCCACCTATAGTGCGAAAAGTGTTTAGGCTATTCAACGTTCGAATCAGCGTTGTCAAAAACATGTTGGAGAAAGGCACCTTCATTTATTTTTGGCGATCCTGTACTTATCAATGCATTATAATAATATGTTGATACTTCACAATAGGACGCACAGACACCCATTGAAGAAAGCATGTTGATTAAATGTCTGGACCCATACAAAAGACGAAGTGTAAGTGTTAATCCAATGTGTAGGGGTGAAAAAAAGGATCTAGGTCTAACAGCTATTATACAGTAATTAGAGGTGTAGAGGTGTAGGGAGGGGAGGGGAGACTTAGCTGCGCACTTATTATTGTTCACGTTCGAATACTAGTTATATGAATACTGCTGAAATGCTTAAAAATTGTTTCGATCTACTTTTACGTTTTTCTAAACATAAAAATTAAAAGACCAAATAATTCAGGTAATTACGAATAAAATAGTAAGTCTAGAAAAAAGGTCAAGCTTGTTTTATTTGGCTGATATTCTAAGGATTAAAATTATTTTAACTAAATTTTAACTAATGAATTCTCATGAAAATAATTTTAAATAAAGATGTTAAGGAATAAAAAGGTAAAAAATATAATTTTTTACTTAAATAATAACAGAATATGGGCCATACCTAAAAAGCTTGAAATTTATTGTTAATGACAATTTGAAGTATTTTAGTGAATTGTCATGAAAATATAATGTTTACAGAAAAATGTTAAATAAGCTTTTTTAAAGAATAGTGTTAAGAAATAAAAAGGTAAAATTTTTTATTTATGTTGCTTAAATAATAAGAGAATATGGACCATAACTAAAAAGCTTGAAATTTTATTTTAGTAAAAATTTCAAGTATTTTAGTGAATTCTCATGAAAGTATTATGTTTACAGAAAAATATTAAATAAGCTTTTTTAAAGAATAGATATTAAGAAATAAAATGGTAAAAAAAATATATGTATATTTTAAATAATGACGGAGATATGAGCAAAAACTCAAAAACATGGAATTTTATGTTTAAGGGGGGGTGGGGAAGAGAGCACAATGGGGAGGGGCGGGGACTTTTGAGGAAATGCTCCTCCAATTAGGTTCTAACAACTGGCAAAAATTCAGCTTGTCTCTAATTTGTTCCGACATGAGCTCATTTTTGGCCTTCATTGGCTGGGCTATCAACGGAGAGTTCAAGATCGAGAAGCTTCGACCTGAACTCTCCGTGTCCCGATAGCATCTGAACAATGTGGTGGTCCAGCGATGGAAAATATCCGCTGCCCTTTTCCTTCACGGCCACCCTCGGTCTGTCAAAGGAAGGAAGCGAGACTAGCGGTACATAATGGCGTTCTAGTGCCAACCCTTATGTATGGAAGTGAATCCTGGAATTGGCAAAAGAGGAATGAAAGTAGACTGAATGCGGTAGAAATGCGGTCGTTAAGACGCTTGTGTGGAAAATCTTTGGTCGATAGAGTGAGGAATGAACAAATCAGAAGTGAATGCAATGCTGGCTGTAGTGCGGTAGATAGAATAAGAAAGGAGTGCTGAGACGGTTTGGTCATGTGGAACGTATGAACGAGGGAAGGATGGTTAAGAAAATATATGAGGCGAGTGTTGAAGGCAACAGGAATAGAGGGCGTCCGCGAAAGACCTGACACGATCAGGTACTACAAGTATTTGAGGATGGCCCTGTTAATAGCCGCAACAATCGTAGAACGTGTATGAGAAGATGGCGTTCAATCCTCTCTGCCTACCCCTGCGTGGAAACGGCGTGATGGTTAGTTAGTTAGTTAGCCACCCTCGGAAAAAAGGAATGAGTCCGTCTTCCGGTGGTGGCCGTGTCCCATCCTTCTTGCCAAACTATACATGATATTTCTCTCAATCTCTGACCCGACACCTGATGTCGCAACCCCTCTTAAAGCCGATGGTTCTACCAAAGTAGTTTACCTCCAGGCCTCTCCCAACACTTCGCCTGGGGCTGAATTCCAGTACCTCCAGTCAGCAGGGAGCACCTCCGCCAACATTGGTAGGGCCGCACCAGACACAGTCCGATATGCTCCCGTCAGAGCCAGCAGGGGTGCTCTCTGCCCCAGATTAAGAGCTGCGGCTACCACGCCGGTCCTCAGCCTGTGAGCCCATACCTCAAGGTCTTCTTCTTCTTCTTCATCAGCCTTCGTTTTTCCACTACTGGATATAGGCCTCTTCCATATTTTTCCACTCTTCCCTGTTGTTGGCTAATTGTAGCCATTTCTTTCCCCCCCACAGCGACAATATCATCGGCCCATCTCTCTTGAGGTCTTCCGATGCCTCTTTTATTTTCCCAAGATCTCCATTTCAGAACTCTGGGAGGCCATATTGTAGTATCCTGTCTTGCAACGTGTCCTGCCCGTTGCCATTTTAGCTTCGCTACACGATCCATGATATACACTACTCTAGTTCTGCGCCTAATTTCGTCGTTTCTAATTCGATCTCTTAGTCTTACTCCAAGCATGGATCTCTCCATGGATCGTTGCGTGCATTTGAGCTTTTCTACACTTTTCTTTGTAAGGGCCATAGTCTCCAATCCATACGTCGTCACTGGCAGTATGCATGATACAAAGGCTTTTCTTTTTAGGCTAATTCCTATTCGTCTACCTCAAGGTACCCATACTTAATCAAGGCTGGGATGGATAGGATGTCCAGGGAGGAAATGTGGCATATTTTTTCCGTCGGGAATATGTATTCAAAATTTGGGTCCAATCGGTCGAGCCGTGTGGATTTGTACAGGAAATATATCTGGGGGAGGGGAATGTGTTAGAGAGGGAAGGAGAAATATTGCCTACGTTACCCGCCGGGTCCTAAAGCATAAGAATGCAAAATTTGACTCGAATCGGACAAACGGTGTAGATTTGGATAGAGAACAGACAGACAGACATCGAGTTTTATAGATATAGATTTTTATATTCGTGTTCTGAAAACACAATTACTGGATTTTGTCCACAGAGGTCCAAAAGTATATACTGTATAAGTCTCACAGAGACGAAGCTATTTACATAGGAAACGTGTATGGAGGTATCATTACCAGCTACAAAAGCCAAAAGCAATATTGCTATTTCGGTATCTTAACAGTTATTGTATAACTTTTATACTTTTGTATAACTTGTTGTTTTTGTATAACGTGGTGTATTATATTGTATAACTTATATAAATAAAAAAATATAAATAAAACGTATCTGTATTTTAAGAATTTGAATTCTATTTTATGTCATTATTATTTTTATATGACATTATTTTTTTCTTTAAACTATCGATTATATAAATGTACACTTTACCCATTTGTTTGTAAAAGCCCTGTAAGACGTTAATAAATAAATAAATAAATAAATAAATAAATAACGTTGTAATGCGGTCAATTGTCATTTGAAGTTTGACAGGTTCGAAATTAATGAATTCAACCAATCAGAAAGCTCTAAAACGTAAACAAACGTTAAAATATTCACAATTTGTAGATAACTCGATTTCAACGATCTTTTCGACGAAAGGGCATGCCGAAAGAGGTTTGTTCGTTTCACAACTGGATATAGGACCTACATTGTTCATTATTTATATAAATGATATGAGCAAAATATTAAACGGTGTGAAGTCAGGCTGTTTGTCGCATTAATTAATTATCACAGGCTGTGGGAGGCAATTGAAATACCAATAAATATAACTCGTGCAATCCCACATATTCCATGTATTTATTTATTTATTTAACGCCCTTATGGGCTTTTACAAATATACAGAATAAAATATTGTAACGAGCTGTTCGTTGACATTTGACAGTTCCATAGAAAAGTGTCACATGCGTAGAACGGCGGGCCGGTATGCCCAGTGGTTGAAATAAGAACTAACATGATTAATAAATAGCGAAGAAAAGGAAGGGTTCTTACCCGAGTAGAAAAACAAAAGAGAGCTGTTCTTTTGTGTTTGAATAAAAAATAGCAGTATTGCGTTGCGAGCGATTGTAAAATGTGAGAGATAATGTACAAGCGATAATAAAAGATTTATTTTACGAGTTGTGCCATTTCATTTTTCGAGCGAGCCACGCCACGTAACAATATTTTAAAAATAACACAAAACAGTTAAAGTAATAATACAGTTAAAAGTTACAATAATAATAGTGAAAAGGTAATAATAATAACAATAATAATAACAACAACAATAATAATAATAATACAGAAAAACATAAAAACTAAAAAAAATAAATAATAGATTGGCACTTGGAGATATTTAGATAAATTTGATTGTTGGTACACCATTTGAACAGGGAATCCAAATTTGTTTGTAGTATCGTACAATCGGACGTACTTTTCACTGATCTAAATATTTTCAAGTCATCGGCAAATATCAGAAACTGTACATCATCAAAAATGTCAGCAATGTCATTTATAAAAAGGATGAACAGGATTGGTCCGAGGTGTGAGCCCTGCGGGACTCCACTCAAAGCAATGAATTCTTCTGATAATGAAGAGTTAATCTTTACCGAAAGGCTTCTATTGCATAGATAGCTACCTAACCATTGTAATAATTTAACATGAATGCCCAATCTTTGGAGTTTATCCATCAATATAAGATGTGATACTTTGTCAAATGCTTTAGATAAATCTGTATAGATTGAGTCTACCTGGTTTCCCTTTCCCAGTTCATTGGATATGTAATTTTCATACAGTAACAAATTAGTAGCTGTTGACCTACCTGAGAAAAAACCATGTTGGAAAGGTGGTATTACGGGTTTCATTTGGTACATTATCTTATTCAGTAAGAGTTTTTCAAAGAGTTTTGGTATTGATGATTGAATACAAAAAAAAAATATCAGGAATATTGGTGGTATCCTGTCTGGTCCAGCGCTTTTATTGTGATCCAGTTGCTTAATTAGAGTTAAATCTCACCTTGATTAATATGGACATTAGATATATTTATTTGATCGGAGACCTCGACGTTCGGTATATAATTATCAGACACAGAGGCACTATCGTAAACGCTTTTAAAGAAATCTGCGAACACGTTTGTTATTTCATTTATGTTGTTTCCTACGACATTAATGAGATTGTATTTAGTATATCAGTATCATTTTTTCCTCAATGAATTTGTGTATTTCCAAAAATTTTTGTGTTGTTTTGCATATTTTTCTCATGAATGATGAAGAATGAATAGGTACATACATTAAATTATTATATAAATGAAAAGAAAAAAAAGAAAATCATATAAATGAGAAGATATACATAAAAAAGAAAATCATACAAAAGAGAAGGGAAAACAAGTATAGGTACCAGTATTAACAAAATGAAAAATAAATAGAAATATATCGTATAACAGCAGCTTTAGCGAACGATGGCATGTCGATTATGAGGGGCCAGTATCTTTCTCCAGTGTGCATCAATGCTGGATGCTGGAGTAAGGTGGGCTTCCAGGATAAGGATATTTCCGGAGCTGTATATTCTTTCCCTCATTCCTGCCACCCTGGATCTTTGAGGGATGCAAAGTTGGGAACACGCCCCTCCGTGAACATACCGGAAGCGCTGCAATATCGGGGAAGGCCAAACATCATACGGAAGGCGTTGTTATATTGTATGGGAAGTCTTTCTATGCTGCTCTTTTTATAATTTGTCCAGAGTTCACATGTATATAACGTTGCACAGAAGGCAAGGAAGAGCGACTTTTTACAGTGGTGCTACAAAGACGAAACCTTCTACATAGCATATTAGATTTTACACTGAGAGCTCGTGTTTGCCTGTCTATTGGTGATTATGTGTCCTACGTATTTTGTTCTTTTGGTCACCTTCAGGACCACACCGTTCAGAGTAACTGGAGGAATACTTGTTGGGCCCTGACCATACTTTATAACCAACAGTGCTGTTTTATTAGGGTTATAGAGCATGTTCGTTTCTTCAGCAAACTTTTCACAGACCTTTAGAAGAACGCGTAGTCCTCTTGTAGTACTTATAATACTAAAAACGATTAATATTTTATTTTTTACACAAAGTTACTGCACATAAATTTAAACAGGGCATTGTTATTACAGTCACACTAATTATTACTAGTATATTTCATCACTACAATTACAATATTCTGTTCTGATACACCTCTTTTTCCTTGTCCATTTCATACTTCTTCTTATGCACGCTCTTTGTCGTTGAAGCTTTTGACAGGGCTGTCCACCAACATTTGATTTATTTAGTAATGCCAGATCTTTCGCGGACGCACACTGTTCCTGTTGCCTTCAACCCTCGCCTCATGTATCGCATTATTTGAACACAAAATAGAGTACAATAAATCATCGATTAGTGTCAGTTCCGCCTAAACCGAAAGATTAACTAAACCGAATTATTGAACAGACCTTTTGCTCCTGACTCGAAAGCGCTCACTTTTGTGCAGCAATGTTTACAGAAATAAGAATCTTATTTATGCTGTTTCTGCGACTCCCTGTACAACAGGCTGAACCAGAATAATGGTCGAATTCCTGAACAAATCCCCGAGGGAACCATAACACCGTAACTGTTTCAGCTTTTATAGTGTGTGTGTGTGTGTGTGTGTGTGTGTGTTCGGTCCCATCCGTAATTCATCAAACAACAATGACATTTCTACTGAAAACCTAATCCTGACATTAAAGGCTTTGCTGGGTCTGCCCTTTGTGTACAGAACACCTAGAAACGCGGTGCTATGTGAAAGGTGTGCAGGGAGTAGGCAGGGTGTTTCGAAGGTTTATTACTGTCCTGTATATAATTTATTTCCTACATATTTTCTAATAAGTAGTTGTAAATTTATAGATATTATGGTTGCTTTATTTAGATCGCTTACAGCGCCAGATTTTTGGTTAAACGTAAATGTATATTATTTTAAACAAGTAGACCTCTTTACATTTAAGAAAAACAATCGAATAGGTATGTGTAAGACGTGCGTACGAGGCATATTGTTTCGTTGTGTTGGTGTACTCGCGTATAAACACCAACACAACGAAACAACGTGCCTCATACGCAAGGCTTACACATACTAATTCGGTAGTCTTTATTAAGTGGAAAAAGGTCTACCTATGTCATATCTCAATAATAATATTTTCGTTGTGTATCTGTCTATTCGTAACTTCTTTTATAATAGCTTTTCCTTTTTTCTTTCTTTATTTTTTTTTCTTAAATAAATACTTTTTCTTTAGGAACCGACATGTAACTGTTGCGTAATATTTGAGGAGTTACAGCTGGTTAAAAATTTTTTTTAAAATTATTAATAAATAGTGTTCGAAGTACCACTAATGGAAGAGGTTAAAAATACAAAATTATCCCAATACATTATTCGAATTCCTTGTACATACTACGTCACAACACTATCAAAGGATCGAAATAACTAACTAACTAACTAACTATCACGCCGTTTCCATGAAAGGGGAGGGAAAGAGGATAGAATACCTCATTTTTATATCTTGACACACGTCTTTTGCTTCGGTTACATTCATACACCTTCTCATAAAGAATGACAATTGAAACACATACAATACTTACACTGTTTATAGCGCATTCATATTATAAGATAACGTAAATGAAATTTGTATATTTCGTGAGTTAATTCAACACTTAAAATACACTTAAGTTCTTTATGAAACCAGACAATAGTTTTGAAATGTAAGCATTTGAATTTAGGTTGATTTTGAATTTTAAGGATATTCACATATTCACTGCATTAAGAATGCAAAATATTAATATTTTTTTTTGAAATTTTTATTAAACGATGAAGATATTCATATTTCATTTTAGTGAATTTGGATATAGGCATGTTTTGAAACTCAAGCTGATTTTAAACAAGCCATAACTTCAGAATGATACTTATTATGATGGTTAACTAATATTAGGTCCTTACATATGAAATTGGCGTTTAGTATGGGAGGAACATAAAGCCGATTTTTTTAATTATAATAGTTTTATTTAATCAAAGTATGTACCATTGCTATCTATGCACTTTTGCCATCTCATAGGTAGTTCATCGATCCCTTTACTAAAATAACCATTCGGACGGGAATCAATAAAATCTTTGAAGGCGGTTTGTACTGCCCCATCGGAGTTGAATTTTTTCCTTTGCAAGAAGTTATCCAAATTTCGAAAAAAATGGTAATCTGTTGGGGCAAGGTCCGGAGAGTACGGTGATGTCTTAGACATTCCAATTGAAGCTCCTCTAATTTGGTAGCCGTCTGTTGTGCAGTGTGTGGTCTAGCGTTATCATGAAGCAGCAGTGGCCTAGAGCGATTAACCAGCCTCGGTTGTTTAGCAGCTTTCTTTTCCATCATGGTTTGCAGTTGCTGACAATAGACATATGCCGTAATCGTCTGGCCAGATTTAAGATTTAAAATCCCTTCATTATTGTGCCGGTTGAGTAATGCAACGCAGCAGTCAACGCGCGTTTGTTGATTTGCTTCACTCAATTCGTGAGGTACCCACCTTTCAAGCTTTTCACCTTACCAATTTGCTTCAAGTGGATTAAAACAGTTTTATCACTAACACCGCAGCCTGCAGCTAACTCGGATGTGGTTTGCGATGGATCCGCTTCCACAATAGCCTTCAATTCTTCATTATCAACTTGGTCTCCGGCCGTCCACGGGGCTTGTTCTGCAGGTCGAAATTTCCAGAACGAAAACGTTGGAACCAAAAACGCACCGTGTTTTCTTTTGCAGCACCGTCGCCATACACATCATTAATCCTTCGAGCCGTTTCTGCAGCACTGGTGCCACGGTGGAACTCGTACTCGTAAATAACGCGATATTTCAAGTTTTTCATTTTGTAAACTGAGTGACGCAAAGAAAAAAACAATTGAGGAAAAAACAAATGAATCATAATTTTCAAAACACAAATACATGAGTAAATAGCTGTATAATTTTGGATTTGGAATTCCTAACCAAAGAGAAGATATTTGAGATCAAATTTGCCAGTACGGCAAAACACCAATTTCATATGTAAGGACCTAATATGTAAAATGTAGGAATGAACTAAGAGACATTCAAATAAAATAAAAAAACCAATATGGCGGGCAGGCTTTGATACTGAACGATTCGAGTGTATGAGTGAGAGTAATTATATAAATTTTTATCCCACCGTCGCAGTGACGGGTGGGAAATACTTTCAATAGTGCTGTGCAGTCACACGTATTTAATAATGCAAAGCTGTATAAGTCAAAATAGTTATCCTTAGTTTAATTATTACCTTCAGAAAGCCAGAAAAGTTAAGGTTAGATATTTGTTGGTTAGCATTAAAAAAACATTGTTTTGCAGTGACGGGTGGGACATGAGTTAAGCATTTTTTAGTAGGTATTATAATCCAAACCATAAAACTATATTTATAATTACGCACCACATGCTGAAACTGCGTGAAATATACGTTCTATTACAATTGTCACTTTTCAGCGTAGCGTAAATTAATGGCGGCAAACAGTGCCGTCAACTTAGAAAAAAATACACTATTGTAAAAATAATAAAAATATAATAAAAAATAAAAAAATAAAAAAAAATAAAAAAAACACAATGGTGCTGTAGGTATGTTGACAATGATAAAACTGCAAAAACGTGGAAAATTCGAAACAAACTTATACATTTGTAAAAATTTGTTTCATGAATTTTGTTTATTTGTTCATTTCCCGAAACAGGAAATAAACAATTTGCAATCTGTATTTAATGCCGCCGGAAGACTCATTACCGGCGTTTCAAAGTTTGCGCACATCTCAAACCATCTTCAAAACCTTCACTGGCTTAGATATCCAGAGAAAATTGAATATAAGCTTTGCCTTACAATATTTAAGGCTATTCACAACATGGCCCCTCAATACTAACAGACTTCTGCATTCCATTCTCTGCAAATAATAGACAACTAACGCTTTGCTCAGCATCAACATCTAATACAAATAGGTTAGCTGAAGTAAATCGCGTCCACAAAACTAATTTCGGTGATCGTGCTTTCGCGGTGGCTGGACCAAAGTTATGGAAAAAACTACCTAATAAACTGAGACAGACAGCTTACCACAGTTCAAAAAACAACTTAAGACGCCTTTATTTAGACAATCCTATAAAAACCTATAGAATCTGACCACAACAACGCTAGCTAATGTTTTCCACTCCTATTGTGCACTCCGCGAAAACACCTAATTCTTTCAGGCACTCCCAACTAATATAGTAGGTACTCAATTTTAATTCCATTTCTTGTATGCCACCTAGTGAATAAGTAATAGTAAATAAGTTTTTTCTTTTCTAGCAGTAAGTTGTTTTGTAAGATAATAATTTTTCTGTGTAAAGCGCCCTTGAGGTGAGTATTCGCGAAAACGGCGCTATATAAGTTATCCAATTATTATTATTATTATAATGGTGCTGTAGGTATGTTGGCGAACGATAAAACTGCAAAAACGTGGAAAATTCGAAACAAACTTTTAGATTTGTAATAATTTGTTTCATGAGCTTTATTTTAGACACGGATTTAGATACAAAACTGTTGATTTATTTTTTATAATGACCTTAAGGTAGTGTTCACCGGGTAGAGCGAGAACGGAATAAATCACAAGTGTTTGAGCCGAGTTCATCGCGCGGCCGGCGGGCGAAATCGTCACGGACCGATTTTGCAAAATAATCGCTAAATGGAGCGCTTCTTCCGCTCGCTGTGACTTTGTCCCTCGTGTGAATGGAGCGCCCTGGACCAGGGATCGGCAGACAGGCGGGCACTGCGGCCAGGGGGTGGTGTCCAGAAAATCGCGAGCAGGACAACAGCGCAGTGCAAGAGTAAATCAGGACGTTAACTTCCGGGCGTTTCATTTTAGAGTTTTTCACAAAGCTGAAGAGCAAAGATACACTCTACATTTGAAGACCCCGTGGCAAGAAGTTGTTAACTAACATTCGAGTAATTTCGAGATAATTAGACACTTGCATTTCGCCTTTGAAAAATATGTTTTATTGCTAATTCAAGATTAATTTTTATTGATTCATGTCACTAAAATATCAAAAAAGTATTTACAAAGTAAAAAATATGCGTTAATGCACAAATAAATAAAAATATACTGATTTTCCCTAAAAAAATGTAGTTAACAACCATTTTTTCGCATCTGGAACTCATTTTTGATAGAGTAACAACACCTTTTTAAAATTGGTAAAACACGAACATCAATCAACCCTTCAAATGCTATTCGTTTTTACCATCCATTATTCAAAATTACAAAATACCTGGCATGTTAATTAATAATACAAAACATGGTATGTACCATTTTAAATTATTGAAAAATAATATGTAGGTACATATTATAATAGTCTTCAAATAAAAACAAATATTAGGTCCTTACATATGAAATTGATGTTTTGCCGTACTGGCAAATTTGATCTCAAATATCTTCTCTTTGGTTAGGAATTCCAAATCCAAATTTATACAGCTATTTACTCATGTATTTGTGTTTTGAAAATTATAATTCATTTGTTTTTTCCTCAATTGTTTTTTTCTTTGCGTCACTCAGTTTACAAAATGAAAAACTTGAAATATCGCGTTATTTACGAGTACGAGTTCCACCGTGGCACCAGTGCTGCAGAAACGGCTCGAAGGATTAATGATGTGTATGGCGACGGTGCCGCTAAAGAAAACACGGTGCGTTTTTGGTTCCAACGTTTTCGTTCTGGAAATTTCGACCTGCAGAACAAGCCCCGTGGACGGCCGGAGACCAAAGTTGATAATGAAGAATTGAAGGCTATTGTGGAAGCGGATCCATCGCAAACCACATTCGAGTTAGCTGCAGGCTGCGGTGTTAGTGAAAAAACTGTTTTAATCCACTTGAAGCAAATTGGTAAGGTGAAAAAGCTTGAAAGGTGGGTACCTCACGAATTGAGTGAAGCAAATCAACAAACGCGCGTTGACTGCTGCGTTGCATTACTCAACCAGCACAATAATGAAGGGATTTTAAATCTTAAATCTGGCCATATGATTACGGCAGATGTCTATTGTCAGCAACTGCAAACCATGATGGAAAAGATAGCTGCTAAACAACCGAGGCTGGTTAATCGCTCTAGGCCACTGCTGCTTCATGATAACGCTAGACCACACACTGCACAACAGACGGCTACCAAATTAGAGGAGCTTCAATTGGAATGTCTAAGACATCCACCGTACTCTCCGGACCTTGCCCCAACAGATTACCATTTTTTTCGAAATTTGGATAACTTCTTGTAAAGGAAAAAATTCAACTCCGATGAGGCAGTCCAAACCGCCTTCAAAGATTTTATTGATTCCCGTCCGAATGGTTTTTTTAGTAAAGGGATCGATGAACTACCTATGAGATGGCAAAAGTGCATAGATAGCAATGGTACATACTTTGATTAAATAAAAATATTATAAAAAAAAAAATCGGCTTTATGTTCCTCCCATACTAAACGCCAATTTCATATGTAAGGACCTAATATATTACAGTACTGCCAGAGTAAAATTTATATTAACCATAAATATTCCAATCAAATTAAAAGGCATGTTAATTTCAGAATGATGGCATGAACATGTTATTTATTGAAGATAACATGTTCTTCCCATTAGTAACTGATTTGATTTTTATGAAAAAGTGTAGTTAACATGTTCATCCCTATGATTGAACATGTTCTAATTATTTTTAAGTTCTGAACTTATTTCCAATGGAAAGAGCTTACATTATTTACTTTAGAGGGCTTATTAACTCATTTTTGACAAAAATGTTAGTTAACAACTTTTTGCCATGGGGTCTTCATTTATGTAACGCTTTTTGAATATAACGGACATAAAAAATCCTTTAAATAGTGAGGGCATGAATATACTTTAAAAATGAGGGTGGATATTGACAATAAATAAAAACGTCCATTCTCTTGATGAAGTACGGCAATTTTTAACTCACTAACTAGTCTTCAAAGAAAAGCACCACAATATTTGATCGACCTCTGTATCCAAGACAATATCACTGGAAGACGGCTCACACTGCGGTCAGCCAAATCGGAGGCACCTGCAGGCTGGTAGTACCAAGGAGACCTGGAGCCATCAAGTTTGCGGAACGTGCTTTCAGCTTTGCGGGCCCAGCTGTGTGGAATCAGCTGCCTCCAGTGTTGCGATCTATGGAGAACCAGGAACTCTTCAAGAAAAGCCTAAAAACTAATTTTTTCGGGATGTCGCACCTGTAAAGCGCCCTTGAAGCGTATCTTACGCAAAAACGCGCTATACAAATTAACATAAACATAACATAACATAACCACCACGCAGGGGTAGACAGAGAGGCTAAGATGCCATATTCTTCTATCTTAGCACACCACTTCGACTGCATTCATACATCTTCTCATACATGCTCTACGGTTGTTGAGACTTTTAACCAGGTCTTCCAATACTAGTAGTATCTGATCGTGCCAGGTCTTTCGATGACACCCTCTGTTCCTATTGCCTTCAACACTCGCCTCATATATTTTCATAACCATCCTTCTATGTTCTACATGACCAAACCATCTCAGAACTCCTTTCTTTATTCTGTCTACCACACTAAAGCCAGCTTTATATTCACTTCTAATTTGTTCATTCCTCGCTGAATCGACCAAGATTTTCACAACTTTCAAACAAGCGTCTTCACTGTACTGTACTGTACTTTCTTTTTTGCCAATTCTAGGCTTCACGTCTATACATCAGAGTTGGTTTAGAGAGCTTCACAAAGCTGAAAAGAAAAAATCACCAACTGTAACGCTTTTTTTGCAATTGCAATAATTTCAGCACAATGAGGGTGTATATTGCAAAAAAAAATGAAAACAAATTCTCAATGAAATTCAGCGATTTTCTTCTTCTTTAATGTATTCCTTTGTTGAAGATAAACTTTTTCATGGATTGTTTCACAAAATTTCCACCCTTTTTAGTTACAGCTACAGCTTAGGTTAGGTTAAAAAAAAATCTTCATTATTTAAATTTATAACAATTGTTTGCGCGCTGTTGTAGTGATTGGTGCAGTGCGCACTTTACTTTTTTTTCTGTACCCTTGGGCGCTGTTGTCTGCGCGTGATTGTCCGGGTATCATAAGGATGATTGGAAATTTTTTCTCATTAATTCAAATTATGTAAAATAAAACACGAATTTTGTCCAGCGTAGGTTAACCAATTTAATTTACTAGATTTTTAGTTCGCCAACTTGAGTTTAACTCAGTAGCATGGTCTCCCTGCTATACATGGCGTCTTGTAATTAGCAGAGGAATCTTCCTAGGAGTCTACTTCATTCAATTTTGTACTCAAAATATTCTTTACACTTTTGGTGAAATGTCGAGAGTAACGGAAATAAGCGACATCAAAGTTTGCATGTTTTTTTATTAATATTTCTGACTTACTTACTTACCATCTCGCCGTTTCCCCGTAGGGGTAGGCAGAGAGGATAGAGCGCCACACTCTTCTGTCCTGATATATAACTCTCGACTCATCCACATTCATACATCTTCGCATGCAAGCTCGCCGGTTGTTGAGGCTTCCAACGGGACCATCTTCCAGTATCTGGTTAATCTGGTAATGCCATGTCTTCCGCGGTCGCCCTCTCTTTCTGGCGCCATCAACGCTTGCATTATATATCTTTCTTACCATTCTTTTTTCATTCATTCGCTCAGCAAGCCCAAACCATCTGAGCGATCCTTTTTTTAATTCTATTAATTATGCTAAGATCAGCTTTATATTCATTCCTAATACTTGCATTCTTCACTCTTTCATAAATTGATTTGCCACACATACACATCTCGACTGCATTCAATCTACTTTCGTTCCTCTTCTGCCAGCTCCAGGCATCGCTTCCATACATCAGTGTTGGTACAAGAAATCCATTATGTACCACTAGTTTTGCCTCGGTAGCCATATTTCTATTAGAAACTATTGCGTTCAAAGCACCGTTCACTTATTTCTGACTTATTTTCTGTAAAACGTCCAACTATCACTACAGTGGAGAATTATATTATATGGAGAATTTAAAATATATTCGCATTAATACAAGTCAGATAAAATAACAAAAACCTTATTTTTTTAAATTTTTCTGCAAGTATTAATAAATTAATGTACAATTATCATTTCCTCGTCATCAAGTTTAATTCAGTATCTACTGCTTCCCATTTACTTGGAAGACGTGGGCGAAGTGTCCAGTGGAAAGTGTCTCTCGTGTGTGGAACGCTTTATAGTCATTTTTACAGAATATCCGCACGTCTGTGATCACACTTATTCACTATCGGTAGGTACTCTCGTAATGTATTTCGCCGGCAGTCTTTTCTATGGGATTTCTAAAGCTGTTCGCTGCTATGACATCGCCGATCTATTAAAATAAACTGTCTCGCGTCCTGTGCGGTATGTCATTTCGTTTTTCTTTTTGTGTTGTCTTCTTTTATTTCCCCTTATTATGGGAGTGGTGATTAATCACCGCACCCTATTCACTGCCGCCTATATATGTATATCAAATATATATATAAAGTTATGGAAGGTTTTGTCTCAATATGGGGTGAAGAGTAAACTCATACAGGCAATTGCATCCCTGTACAAAGGAAGTAGTGCTTGCGTGAGAATAAATGGGACATTCACATCATGGTCTGATATAAGAAAAGGTGTCAAACAGGGATGCGTAATGTCACCGTGACTTTTCAACCTGTATATGGATAATTGTATGAAAGAACTGAAGGAACTAGAAGTTGGAGCGAAAATGGACGGACTCACCATATCCTGTCTGCTATACGCAGACGATGCAGTATTAGTGGCTAACAGTGAAGCTGATCTGCAGTGCTTGGTATCCAGGATGTCCGATGTATGCATGCAGAGTGAAATTCTGATGAATCTCAGAAACTCGAATGTGATGGTATTCGAGAGAGACGAAAGAGTGGCTAAGTGTGATGTAATTATAAACAACGAATGTTTAGAACAAGTGAATGAGTTTGTGTATTTGGGAAGTATGTTTAGTAGAGACGGCAAGGCTGAGAATGATATCGAAAGGAGAGTAACCGCGGGTAACAAAGTTAATGGTGCACTAAATGCAATTATGGCCAATAAGAATCTGCCAAAGGAAGCAAGACTAGCGGTACATAATGGCGTTCTAGTGTCAACCCTTATTTATGGAAGTGAAGCCTGGAATTGGCAAAAGAGGAATGAAAGTAGACTGAATGCGGTCACTAAGACGCTTGTGTGGAAAATCCTTGGTCGATAGAGTGACGAATGAACAAATTAGAAGTGAATGCAATGCTGGCTGTAGTGTGGTAGATAGAATAAAGAAAGGAGTGTTGAGATGGTTTGATCATGTGGAACGTATGAACGAGGAAAGGATGGTCCAGAAAATATATGAGGCGAGTGTTGAAGTCAACAGGAATAGTGGGCATCCGCGAAAGACCTGGCACGATCAGGTACTACAAGTGTTTGAGGATGGCCCTGTTAAAAACCGCAACAACCGTAGAACGTGTATGAGAAGATGTATGAATGTGGCCGAAGCAAAAGTGGTGTGCCAGGATAGAAGAGTGTGGCGTTCAATCCTCTCTGCTACCCCTGCGGGGAAATGGCGTGATGGTTAGTTAGTTAGTTAGTTAGTTAGTTATAATATTTTTTTACAATCATATATAGACAATGTTTACAAACAATATTTTTTTTGTGTGTATATATATACCTCACCAAAAAGAATTATGATTCTTGTGTGTGGTGAGGGATAATATGGTGAGGACTTACAATCATAGGTATAGGTAGTGTAATCTAATTGAATAATAATGAGAAATGTTATTTAATTAGATTACACTAATACACTAATAATTACATAATAGTTATTACATAATAATTACACTAACAAGTAATAATTGCACTGTTTACATGTTATTTATATGTATATCGTACGTTCATATTTAACTGTGTGTATTATAATAAAAATATTTTTTTATGAGAACTGCAGGCGGACTGTGAATGGATTTAAAAGGTTTAAACGACCGGTGCGGGGCAGCGCGGTCTTGCCTGGTAGTATAAAAAAATGTCAATCTGGAGACGAATGAGCAGGACCGGTATGGGAGATTTTGCTCATAGAGCGGTCCTGGGTAAGCGGTGGGTGTCTTCTCATGTCCCGTGTAGCGGTTGTATGGCCCTTTATAGAGGGAATATCATTTCACTAAATTTTAATCTTTCGGGTATAATCGACTGACTTCTTAATCTTTTAAATTATTTCTAATGATTCTAGAACATCCAGGGTACTGTAAAATTCTCCATTTTGTGTGATTCTTTGTGTTTCTAGAATCTCGTGACAATAATAACTCTTCACCCTTATTATCACTTTGTCTTATCTGCTATGCTTATGTTATGTTATATCTATATTATACTGTTTTTGTATTTATGTCTTCCTGTAGGATGACCAAAGAAGTAAATAATAATTAAGGCGGGATATTTTGAATTTGTCCAAATTTCTCAGAATACAGTACTGGATTTTGTCACAGGGACATCATTAACCAAGATATACCTATAATAGATGTCTCACAGACACAAAATTATATATTTTTTATTGGAAAGTAGGTATGGAAGTCTTTGGGTGTTCATAGGGCTTATGATCTGTAGTACGGCTGGCTTAAGTGATCACTTTACACAATGTATCGTTCACCATTTCCACCCTTGATAGAATAACACGTCTATCAAATATATATTTAAATTATATAACCTGATGTATGTGTGTTGTAATAATCATTAGCGCGACCAGTATTCAAAGCTTTTTCATTTCCCTTAAGGCAATTCATTGCGATCATGTGCGATTTGGCTCATGTCCTGCACAGCGAATAAGTGTATATAGTACAAGTTGCGAACAAGCAAACAAAATAAAAATTGGTAACAATTATTGGCACAGAATATTATTCATAGTTTCTTGATTAGTATATCCGAGCGATCTTCGACTAAATCTACTATAGACCAAAAGCCGGCGACCACCAGACTCATGTTATAGTATCACAACTGAAATATTTTATATAGGTGAACACTACACTACAGGTTCACTGTTCACTAGAATTTTCCATCAATTTCCGCACTTATTAATTTCGCTTCGGTTTATTTCGCTACGTAAGAACCTTCTAGAATCGCTGTCGAATTACCGCTCGCTTGGCACCACTGGCTTCTCGCCGTTACCGCTCGCTTGGCCGGCCTGACCCGCCGCTCGCGGCTACCTTCGCTTTGTTATTGCCCATCAATGCGCACGGAAAACAACTCACTCCTTACTCCCGTGTGTCGTATTTATATTGGATAATGTTGTTAACTAGACGTTTCCAGCGTTTACTCGTAATTACTCGTTAATTCCAGATGCTCCTAGAAAGTTGCAGACGTCACTCGAAAGTCGGAGGTGATTCCAGATCCTTCCGTAGTATTGTGCCAATTTCAAATAACTGTCACTTGACAGAAGTACGTGATTATTTTTAGCCTCGTTGCAATATTATGACATTTGAGTTCGGGGGATTTTGCAGTTTACTGGTAATACAGGTACCCAAAAATGTGAAAATAACTAACCCGACTTTTTAATATGTTTAACGGGACAGTACTATACACTAATTTTAAACATTGCCGCACGCTTTTCTCGGGTCCTTTCCTCCGCAAGACGTTTTGAAGCTCTATAAATAATCTTGTCATTTACGATATAGTAATAAATATGAATTTTATATACATATTTTGTTTGGGCGACTATTTAACAATATTACCTGATGTATCTTTTTTTAATTAATCTTTTTTCTCTTGTCCAGACCTCGTATATGCATATGCAGATGTATTGATCAGATATCTTTATTCTATACATATATCTTTTGCACTTCTTTTTCTATCTCTTCTCCTTTTTGCTAAGTAGATCTGTCCTTTCTTATTCATTCCTTATTCCCCTTTAACCTTTAATTCTTTGACTCATAGTTTGTTCGTAACTTAAAACTTTAACTTCTTTTTTTGTATAACTCTAAGTTATTGTTACTATATGTTAATATTAGGTCCTTACATATGAAATTGGCGTTTTGCCATACTGGCAAATTTGATCTCAAATATCTTCTCTTTGGTTAGGAATTCCAAATCCAAATTTATACAGCTATTTACTCATGTATTTGTGTTTTGAAAATTATAATTCATTTGTTTTTTCCTCAATTGTTTTTTTCTTTGCGTCGCTCAGTTTACAAAATGAAAAACTTGAAATATCGCGTTATTTACGAGTACGAGTTCCACCGTGGCACCAGTGCTGCAGAAACGGCTCGAAGGATTATTGATGTGTTTGGCGACGGTGCCGCAAAAGAAAACACAGTTCGTTTTTGGTTCCAACGTTTTCGTTCTGGAAATTTCGACCTGCAGAACAAGCCCCGTGGACGGCCGGAGACCAAAGTTGATAATGAAGAATTGAAGGCTATTGTGGAAGCGGATCCATCGCAAACCACATCCGAGTTAGCTGCAGGCTGCGGTGTTAGTGATAAAATGTTTTAATCCACTTGAAGCAAATTGGTAAGGTGAAAAAGCTTGAAAGGTGGGTACCTCACGAATTGAGTGAAGCAAATCAACAAACGCGCGTTGACTGCTGCGTTGCATTACTCAACCGGCACAATAATGAAGGGATTTTAAATCGAATCATTACCTGTGATGAAAAGTGGATCCTGTACGATAATCGGAAGCGCTCATCGCAATGGCTGAACCCTGCCGAACCAGCCAAACCATGCCCCAAGCGAAAATTGACTCCAAAAAAGTTACTTGTGAGCGTTTGGTGGACTAGTGCTGGTGTCGTTCACTACAGCTTTCTTAAATCTGGCCAGACGATTACGGCAGATGTCTATTGTCAGCAACTGCAAACCATGATGGAAAAGCTAGCTGCTAAACAACCGAGGCTGGTTAATCGCTCTAGGCCACTGCTGCTTCATGATAACGCTAGGCCACACACTGCACAACAGACGGCTACCAAATTAGAGGAGCTTCAATTGGAATGTCTAAGACATCCACCGTACTCTCCGGACCTTGCCCCAACAGATTACCATTTTTTTCGAAATTTGGATAACTTCTTGCAAAGGAAAAAATTCAACTCCGATGGGGCAGTCCAAACCGCCTTCAAAGATTTAATTGATTCCCGTCCGAATGGTTTTTTTAGTAAAGGGATTGATGAACTACCTATGAGATGGCAAAAGTGCATAGATAGCAATGGTACATACTTTGATTAAATAAATATATTATAATAAAAAAAAATCGGCTTTATGTTCCTCCCATACTAAGCGTCAATTTCATATGTAAGGACCTAATATACAACAAGTTAATTGTATGGAAACTTGTAAGATGGTCACTATACCGTTCAACAATCATGTGTAATCTTATTTTTATATGTACTGTTAGTTTCCCATGAATAAATAAAAATAAATAAATAAAAATGTTCCCAGGTTTTCACGGCCGCGGCCGTTCTACAGTGTGTAGTTTTCTGGGATATTCTGCCATGCCGGCCATTGCAGGTATGGGATCCGAAACGTCGACGAAAAGGACCCTGGTCCATCAGCACTGATGATGTCAAGCCTGAAATGTCAGTCAGAGTGGCTACAAATACACGGCACTATGTCCCAGAAAACTACATACAGAATATTACCTGATATTTTAACGTTTTACTTACATATTTTTTTGTACCTGTATTACCTCTATCTGCCAAAATCCCCCGAACTCAAATGTCATAATCATTTACGGAAAATATTTCACGTTTGATAGTATAACGTAAGATGCGATTTCTACACATCTAGATATTCAGGTGGGTTGCATTTATAATTTGGCCCAGCGCGGATTTGCCTGGTCCGTGAAGAGAATAGGTGAAAAAAGTTTAAATAGATTCCTTGCATCCTGTTGCATCGCGCGGGATTACGTCGGGCGTTTCGGAAACATTGTTTACCTCGTCCTCACAAAGGATTCCGGTGAATGGCACACGCGGACAAAGGTGCCTATTTGTGTTTCCACAGATGGCTCCGAAATGTGAAATGGGACACACATTTTAGTGTGGTGTTTTTACGTGACTTTTTCGCATACCATTTAAATTAACTAACTAACTAACCATCACGCCGTTTCACTGCAGGGGTAGGCAGAGAGGATTGAACGCCACACTCTTCTATCCTGGCACACCACTTTTGCTTCGGCCACATTCATACATCTTCTCATACACGTTCTACGATTGTTGCGGCTTTTAATAGGGCCATCCTCAAATACTTGTAGTACCTGATCGTGCCAGGTCTTTCGCGGACGCCCTCTATTCCTGTTGCCTTCAACACTCGCCTCATATATTTTCTTAACCATCCTTTCCTCGTTCATACGTTCCACATGACCAAATCATCTCAGCACTCCTTTCTTTATTCTATCTACCACACTACAGCCAGCATTGCATTCACTTCTAATTTGTTCATTCCTCACTCTATCGACCAAAGATTTTCCACACAAGCGTCTTAAATTAAAATACATTAAAAGTAATGTCAAGTTGGTTAATTTATTAATGTTATTTTAAATTCTATATTGGAGAAAAAAATTTTTTTTTTTTGTTTTTCAATTTTTTAATGTTTGCGAAAAATACGTTTTGGGAGCGTCCCGTCCATAAACCATGTGGTTTCTTTTTTACTCCCTTTATTTTAACTCGTAGCGTCTGCTTGTTTGACTCAAAAAGTTTGGATCGATTTTTAACCCTTTTCCCGTGATCCAATCGAGCTGAAACTTTGCAAGCAGACTCGTGGCGACGATCAAGAAGATCTATCAAATTTTCGTTAAAAAAAATAATAATTATAGTATTATTGTTGGATTTTTAGATATTTTTAATGGTTTTCTGAGTAAGACTGCGACGCCTCTGGTACTAAACCTGATTACAGTATGATTTTGGATTTTTGGAAATTTTTTTATTACTCCCCTTCGACCGACCGAAGCCCAGCGCGTAGGTTAAGCGCCAAACCAATTTCCAATAGTAAATGAGAAAGGCAGTATAATAAGAACTTCGTTTTTATGGGTTAGTTTTTTACTACCTTTCTTTTAACTCGTAGCGTCTGCTTGCTTGTCTGTCGAAAAAACTTTGGATCGATTTTTAATCCTTTTCCCGTAATCCAATCGAGCTGAAACTTTGCAGGCAGAGTCGTGGCGATAATAAAAATAATTTTACAAATTTTCGTTAAAAAAAATTGATAATTATAGTGTAATTTTGTATTTTTCGAATTTTTTTTTTACTCTCTTTCGTAGCGTCGCCCAAAGCGCCAAACCTATTTCAACAAGTAAATGAGAAAGGGAGTATAATAAAAACTTGGTTTTTATGGGTTAGTTTTTAAAAAAAAATATTATTCAACGTATCTCAGTGCTTATAATGTTTTCTTTCTATTGTAATCTCTTCAAAACCTCCTCATCAACTATCGGATTTTAGGAAGTTGACGGACGGACAACGAAATTATTAGTATTGGGGATTTTTAATAAATTAAAAAAATACTCTCTAACATTCTATAAAACAAGAGAGTAAGCGTACGGAAAACCAAACGACATATATTTTTTGTTCAAATTCGTGTCGTAAAAAGTATAAGAGCTTTGAAAGGTCTTTTTTTTATCGCCCAGATCTGAGCCATTCGTCAATTGAATTTTGAAATAAAGAACGGAATCGCATCTTTCACGGTTAGCTATTTTGAATTACGAACGTGGAATTGTAAAATGTTTGAATAGTTTGATTTTAAACAAAAAATTTACAATACAAACAGGAATATTCATAACTATACTGCACCATTTCGTTTGTGAAGAAGTTGGCTTCTGAAAGCTTAAAACTTAAATTGTTCAAACTGTAATAAGACTGTAGAAACAAAATGAAACATGTAATCGAGGATTTCTCAACACTCTGGACGTTTTACAGTAAATTATAAAATACTAGAAACGTATAGAAGTCAGTCGATCATGCCCGAATGTTCCCGAAATGACATTTCAATGAAAAACGCGATGCAACCGCTACACGAACACAGTAGTTTAATTGTGACAGTTAAACGATCCCATAGAAACGGATTCTAGCGAAAGCGGCGTTATAGTGCGAACAATAGCTTCTTCTTCAAGTTTGTGTTTACTGGGGTATTATGCCGTGTTGTTACGACCTTTCGGGCCGACGTTTCGGATCCCATTGCAGGGTCCATCATCAGGGCTGATGTGTTGTCTTGAATGTTGGTGTTGTGGTTAAGTATCAGCTTGCAGAAAGCCTAAGAGTCACCATGCGCGTCTTATCAAGGAAGCACTAGAAATTTACAAGCATCCGATAAACATTAATAGAGATGATGGTCTCAAATTAAAAACATCTTGGTATCCGGCGCTTCAAAGTCATTCTCGTCGCAGACTCCGCAGAGATAGTGATCAGACAACAGATGAATCATACATACAACACAATACAAACACATCATGACTTCGGCACGGTACTGCAAGCTGATACTTAACCACAACACCAACATTCAAGACAACACATCAGCCCTGATGATGGACCCTGCAATGGGATCCGAAACGTCGGCCCGAAAGGTCGTAACAACACGGCATAATACCCCAGTAAACACAAACTTGAAGATTCTGAGTGGCCGTGAAAACCTAAGAACATTCTTAATAGCTTCTTCGTCTTCTTTTTCTTTAAGCAGATCTATGGTACAGAAAACCACGTCACCTGGGATGGCGAGGTCCAGCTATCCCTCCATCTTTTCGGTGGTCTTCCCGGTGGGCGTCGTCCAGAAGACATTTCGCTGCAGTCACTCTCGATCTCTTTAGACTCTCCTTCTGGATCTACTCCATGGCGCTATGTCCTCTATTTTGCAAGTTTTCCTTATGTGTGCATTTCTAACACGATCACGTAGAGTTTTTCCAGTACTGCATGTCAGCACTTTAATTTCAGTTATTCTGAGGAGTACATTGGCATTGGTGCGAACAATATGCGGCCAGCGAAATAAATTACGAGAGTACCTACCAGGCGTTTGATAGTCTATAAGTGTGTAATATTTTGCATGTCATATTTTAAGGCTGTTGTATTGGGGATGCTATTTTTTCCATCTTCACAACCTGCCGTCACAATATCTGTGTTTATTTAATTATACAGGTAAAAATTGTACGTAAATTTTTTCCTGTTTTCTACTCACACTGTTTGGCAGTGTACCGTGTAAAAATAAAACCGTGGAATAAAAATATTGATAACTATATTCTGGAAGCAACATCAATATACATTTATGTTGAAGAAAAAAATATTTTGATAAATAATTAATATCAACGATATATGCGATATAGTAGAATTATTTACTTTTAATAGTACCTAGTAGTTATTTAGTAGATTCAAAATTTTTAATAATCTGAACTATTAAAAAAATCTAAAAATTAAAAAAAACTCATATTTATAAACAGTATTTTACTAAAAAACAAATTCAATGTTTTCATTTTTTTTTAAACTATTTTGAAATTATACTAATTTTGAAAACGAAATGAGATCAGCTATTGGGTAGGAAGTCAAGAATAGAGAAAATTATTATTATTATTATTGGAGGTAATAAAAATAAAACACTTTGTTTAAAACCACTATTTATTGAATAATGAACAAACGTTTCGGGACCAATGGTTATTACTTACTTACTTACATACCATCACACCGTTTCCCCGTGGGGGTAGGCAGAGAGGATAGAGCGCAATACTCTTCTGTCCTGACATACAACTTTCGCTTCGTCTACATTCATACATCTTCGCATGCAAACTCGACGGTTGTACAGGCTTCTAACAGGACCATCTTCCAGTATCTGGTTAATCTGGTCATGCCACGTCTTCCAAACATTTATCTAATCGTAATCGCAAATAAAATATTATAAATAACAAAATTCTTTTTCAAATAGTTACCCGTAAATGATACAAGTGAAGCATGGAATTGGCAAAGAAGGATTGACAGTAGACTGAAGAAAATCTATGGTCGTGTAGTGAGGAATGAACAAATTAGAAGGCAATTTGTTGCTGGCTGTAATACGGTAGATAGAATCAAGAAAGGAGTGCTAAGATGGTTTGGTCACATGGAACGTATGAGCGAGGAAAGGATGGTTAAAGAAATACATGAGGCGAGTGTCGAAAGCAACAAGAATCTACAAGTATTTGAGGAAGGCCCTATTAAAAGCCTCAACAACCGTAGGAATTTTATGAGAAGATGTGGCCGAAGCAAAAGTGGTGTGCCAGGATAGAAGAGTGTGGCGTTCAATTCTCTCTCCCTACCCCTGCGGGGAAGCGACGCGATGGTTAGTTAGTTACCTTTTAAATTTGTTTTCACTCACACAAATTTATTTTGCTATTGTTGAAGAAGTTATTTTTTAATTAAAAAATATTTTTTATTTAAACTTTGTACTAAGCACATACAGCTATTTATTATATACAACTATAGTTTCGAGAGCAATAAGCATTTAAAGAAGGGTTTGACGACCACTTTCCATTGCTAACATATTTTTCCCGTGTGCAGTTGTATTCAAATTGCTAATTTTCCGAGTAAAATAAAATAAAACAATTTTACGTGTGCCCCAAAATTTTCCCATAAATTTCTGACTGATTCCTGCGCATATCGCTTGGCGGCTTATTCCTAATAACTAATAAGGAACTAATGTAAAATAAAATTTAAAGGATTTGCAAAAATGATTTGGTAATAACCAAATCTTATATATATATAATAAATAATGTTATAAAGTAATAATAAAAATAAATATATAATATTTAATTTGCTACTTATATTTTTTTTAATTTCTAATTTATCTAACTGTGATCCTGTTATTTTTGTGTACAATTTTTTAACCTCAATGGTACCGAAAGAAAAGTTTGTTTCGAAAAGATAATTAAAAAATTATCGCTGTTTAAAGATCTTAAGAGTCCCTTTATTCTAATACAAATTTAAATGTATATAATTTACTATTAACACTATTTATAATTTTTACGATTTCTGACTGCAATCCTATGTTTTTTGTACGTAAAATTTCCAAACCCGTGCTAATGTCGAGAGAAAGGTTTATTTCCAAAAGTTGATTAGAAAACTCAGAAGACTTATCGCTATTTAAACATCTCAGTGATTAATACTTCGCTAGATGGCTCGCAGCGGCGAATCGCATTATCGCGAGGCGCGGTCGGACGGTGGCGCTCACCCCTCCGCGCATGCGCCGAAAAAGCTCGTCCCGCGCGGCGGGGTAGGGGGCAGGGGGGGTGGGGGGGGGGGGCAGGAGGCATTCAAATACGTACACTGGTAAGCACATTCTACCGGTGCAGTCTGAGGCAAGTTTTTGTGCCGTATGGAGCTCCGGGGCCGGCCCGGCCCGGGGCCGAGGGGGCCGGAGAGACCGCGGGGCACTGCGCGGCTTTTGGGGGACACGGCTCGGTCGCAAATAATACGCAACGCGACGGAGAACTGCGCCCCGATAGCGCGCGTGCACCGCCTTGGGAATAAGTTCTCGAAACTCGTCGACAGTTTTTGCTGCAGGAGCGTACCCGAACTGGAGTGCCACCACGAGGTCGCCCCGGTCGCGAAACAGAAGTTGCCACGTTGTAAATTTATTACGCAGTGAATGGTACCCACCGCTTACCCGGGACAGTTCTAAGAGCAAAAGCTTCCATATCGGTCCTACTCAATCGTCTCCGGGTTGACATTTTTTTCAACTAACAAGCAGGACCGCGCTGCTCCGCACCGGTCGTATAAACCGTTGCGAAGTGGGACGGCCAAAAACAAAATACTTAATTATAATACAAGGAAAATAACATAAAAAGTAAAAGGAACCCAAAATAACAAAACAATAGAAGTGTAAATAACAAAATCAAAGAAATACAATAGAGTAAGTACATATAGTGATAAAAAGAAATAATAATAATACTTAAAATTAATTCTATAAAATAAAAGACGAAATCCCACGGCGGCGGCAGTGGAAGGCTTCGAGTCGAAGACAGGACAAAAAAATAAATAAAGAACAATCCGCTCAATCTGTCAAACTGTCAGACGGTAATATCGGTCCATTATTTGCTTTTTCAGCTTCGCTAAACTTTAATACTTCATTGGCAATTGTTCTTGCACCACCCCGGACTGTTTAGGATGTTTTGGACATAATAATTCAGTGTATATTGGTAATCAAGATGTCGCAGCTCCCGAGCAAATACAAAATTGTACAAAATGAATGACAGGGCTCGGGGTTGCCGCCGGGTGCGGGCGGGGCGGGTTTTAGTTCCAATCCTGCCGCACGCCAAGTTATGTTGGGCAGGCAATAATGCTACAGATACATACATAGCATGCCACTAATGAGCATGCCCTAACAACTGTACACACTTGCTCATTATTAGCTTGCTTATTTTAAGCATGCTCAAAGCTAACAATCAAACACACATGCTTATTAATGGCATGTCCTTGTCATAGAATAGAGACGCTCTTGTGCAAAATGGAAACTTTGCAAACTGGAACAGAAAATTCAAGTGAACCAATAAATCAAAACAGTTCATCCGCACATTTATGTTTTTAGTTTTTATAATTTTTATTGTAAGATTTGAATCATTCATGTATTTTAATAAAGTTTCATAAACATTATTTCTTGCTATATTATTTTTACACAACGGTAACCGAGTATTTCACAGACATTCGTGATTTCTATAATAAGTCACGAAAAGTAATGTTTTATCATCTCCCCAACGCGCCATATTTGTTTCATCTGTCGCGGACTGAGAATAATACTAACCGCGAAGCCCGCGAATGACATAAGCATGCTCATAATAAGCAAGCCTGTTCACACATGCTCAAAATATACCCCTTCTAATGGTGAATGACATTAGCATGCTCAGAAATCAACCGGCGGTCGATTTTTGAGCATGCCACTAATGAGCATGCTTATTACTAGCGATGTGCGTACACACATGCCACTAATAAGCAACGCCTAAAGAAAGTCAATATTGCGCATGCTCACGTGCCACTAATAAGCATGTGTATCAGTACCTTAAAGAATTACTTAGAGATGGATTATGCCTGCAGAATTGAGTACAGTTTAATGGACTGAATTTTTTTCTCTCCTTGAACTTGGTATTGTTCTGAATAAATGGTACAGTTGCCGGCAAACATCTTGAAATTTTTCGGCGGAGTGGGGGGAAGTTTGCGCATGTACCATTGCACCAACGAGACCCAAAATTTGTCTTCTGCGCAGTCCCCCACTACGGCAAAAAATTTCAAGAAGTTTGCCGGCAACTGTACTATCGACTGTCCTCAACTACTAGAACGTATCAGCTTGCGTGTTCCGTCTCGCATAACTAGGAGTCATGCAGATTTTGCGGTGGAAACTGCAGCTACTAACTATTTCTTTAATTCCCCACTGCAAAGGCTTCCTAGACTAGCAAACAGACACGAGCAACTGGACGTCATTGCTAATAACTGTATATTATTCAAACATACATTAATAGGTGGATTGAAAGATTACTAGTATTTGTCGAATTCGACTTAAATAATTGATTTATATTTGTATGTATATTTTTTATTATATTTTGACTTTCAAAACTTTTCACTCTACATTATTACTTTTTTGGTTTTTATTTTTCTATTATATTGTTTTTCTTATGCTTCTGCTTTTTATATACTTGCTTTTTACTTTATATATTTGTACCCGCATTTTCAGCATTTTCTTTCCACTTTATGTCATTATTATGTTTACGTATTATTATTATTTTTAAACTATTTATTCTGTTAATGTACACTTTACCTATCTGTTGTAAAAGTCCTATGGGGCGTTAATTAATAAATTAAAAATAAAATAAAAATTTGTTTTTTACTTACTTTTATTTATTTATTATTTTTGTTAAAGGTGTTTCTAATTATTACGGTTTACCTATTTACTAATTATTGTTTATATATATATGCATTTTTAAAAGAGTTTTTGTGATTGTTCGTTTCTTGATTAAATATATTTTATTTTTATGGCGTCTTAGATTTATAATTGACAGCTAATACGTCACAGGACAAGCAATTGAAAGGCTAATTAGAAGGCAGCATCGAGGAAGCTGTCCCTCTGGAAGACCACCAACTAGACCAGGAAGCCATAGGAACAAAAGGCACCGTAGTCAGTTTAGTTTTGATGGAATCAACATCACCACGACTGCTATGCCAAGAGTACACATAGAGTAAAAGAAAAGAGATAACAGTGACAATGATCTCTGAGATTTATTAGAGATTAGACAAAGCAAGTGAGTGGCAAAATCTAAGGAGTGGAAAATTGCGAACGCAATACAAAAATTAGATATAAAACAAATACTAGAATTACGAATAGTGAAGTCCTCCGAATGGAAAAAGATCGAGAAGTGCCGCACGCTATTAAGACAAGAAGGCTCGAGTATCTTGTACATAAGAGGACCAAAATATAGTCTAAACCAACTCTCATCCAAGGGGAAATGAGTGGTAAAATAAGGGTACGAAGACATCGCGTCTCATGGCTGCGTAACTTGAGGGACTGGTATAAGCGTAACTCGACAGAGTTGTTCCGTTCGGCGGTAAATGAAGAATAAAGACCTCCGATAGCAGATGGCATCAGAAGAAGAAGATAAAAATACGGAAATTACTCAGTAATTTTGAAGGGGCACTTCTCCACTCAACAAGGTCCAACTAAAATGCGATTGTTGTTCAGTAAGTTAGTAATATATCTTTGTAAAGATTTTTAAATAAATCACAG
Organism: Agrypnia vestita; assembly: GCA_016648135.1. Taxonomy (NCBI): domain Eukaryota; kingdom Metazoa; phylum Arthropoda; class Insecta; order Trichoptera; family Phryganeidae; genus Agrypnia; species Agrypnia vestita. The sequence goes on along the minus strand of JADDOH010001403.1, from coordinate 10,117 downwards.
CACCCTAACTGTAAGTATAATCAAATCATCACGTTTAATACCGCCTTGTGTTACTAGTGTTACTATATGTGTGTCACACACATATTCAATCACGCGACAACATATATTGAACACGGAAGGATTCTCTCGGTCGGGTAGGAATATTTCTTCACACAACTACCGCATTGGGGGATCCTCTCTATCAACAATACGATACATCAAAAAACCGGTCAGAGCCTATAAATAAAATTATGTGGTTATTAAAATCGGATCATAAAAAGTCGAGTGAAAAGTGAATCGCTATAAATAAAGGAGTGGTTCTCTTTGATCACAAAGACTCTTTTTTGGATAAGTATTACACTTCTCTTTATCACACTTTCACACAAAATGAATTCACAGTTTGAACCTTCAACGGATCTGAAAGGCGATTCTTCCCTTTGGTCACAGATAATCACAAATGAGTCACAGAAAAGGTAAGAAAATATCAGAAATATTGCTCTTTTCAGGTCTTAATTCACTCTGATTATGTTCATTAATAATATGAAGAGTGCTAGATGGTGCCCTCCCATGACTCCACAGACCATTCGGGCGCCATCCGCTAGATGCTGCCCTAATACAATGCTTCATAAATCAAGAACTTTATATTACAGTATTGTAATTCCATATTGTTACTTAAAGTCTTACAGATAGAGGTATAGTGAATTTGTGAACTGCGAGTGAAGTCCAATAATAGTGACTATTGCTATTGCATTTGATAAATGTCAAACATTGTTTTTAAATGTCTCGCAATGTTTATATTCATACATGATTAGCTAGGCCAAAACCGTCCTTTTCAAAATATTTATTTACCTAAATTTGTATAATTTATGCGATACCTTTCCTCTAATTTGGTCAATATTAATTTCAAATCAAAATGTGCAGTATTGCTATTCTTTAGATAGTGTACTTTTTAGCAACAAAACCAATCATTCTCGAATAATATAGCTACGCCGTACTGACTTCACTAATATTTGCCAGTTTTGATACACTCCCTTACGCACGGTTTTTTTTTATTAGTGAAATCTCTCTTCTAACCCACTATGCATATGTCGTTGATACAGGTCTTATAGATTTTCTACATTTTTTTCATGACATCGAAATGTGGACGTGTCCACCCAGAAAGATGTAAATCGGTTAAAGACGGAAAAATGTAAATCTACGTCAAAACGACAACATTCAATTTAGACAGCTATTCTGTCTTGAGAGAAGATTTGGTGTTCGTGGAATAAAAGAGCGTTTGTGTAGAGTTTTAGTAATTCTAACTGGAGAGAAGCTTCGGGAGAATTTGAAAGTATGCAAATACACAAAAAAACTCATGCAAGAAAAATCTATTGGCGCAGCAGAGATCCGATGACACAGGCCCAACTAAGGCAACCATGGCATCGTCTTTTATCTGTCCCCTTTATTCTCGGTCATCGCCTTTTACGCGTCCTGGAACATCCTTTGTTTCTAGGCGATGACGAGTTAGCTTTTTGTGTAAAGGGAGATAAGAGACCGCGGAAAAAAGGAAAAAAAAAAGTGTGTGGCGTATATTTGGTGAACCCAAATAGTCCAAGTTATCGGGCTTGCATTCGTGAATCCATGGTCATTAACTTCATACCCCCCTCTTTTGAATCTACCCAACACCACCATTCAAAACCCATAGCTCGACTGTTAAGACCGTTTTAAGACCTTTACGAACAAATATTGACCGCTTCTTCCGGAAGCATTATTTTCACCATTGGGTGATAGTCCAGTTCGTTGGAACTTATCGTCAGCTCCCGAGCATCATCAGATGTTGTGAAAAGGGTATTGAAAGGGTGTTGCTAATTCGTTGACTTTGAGCTCGTTCTCGTCTCATCTGGAGGAAGAAGATGAATGAAGTAAGTTGAGCTTTCTGTTCCCTACCATATCCTACACAGGCCACACTATCGTTTCCGTATACCTTCCATTATTACCCTTCATTTATTCCCATCCATTTAAGCCCCCATACTGTTCAAATGTACCCTCTAAGCTTGGAGAGTGTAGGAGCGTGCGAAGGCTAGTGTTCTGACACATCAGCCAAGTGGACCTGTTGATATTTCTGTCGTGTGTCTGATAAATTTTCCTCAGTTGTCCATCACTGCATTCTTTCTTAGCATTTTGGCTTAGCTTTAATAGTTCGTATATATGAAAAATATTATTAATTATTTTTAATCACATTTTTGCCCCGGTGACGTTTTGCCCAAAGCGCCCAAGACCCTGTGAGACGCGTTCGTATCAAGCCTCGACTATCAGTATTCAATAAACGTAAGCATTTAGCGATACTGCCCTGCGTTCCCCCACCGGGCCCGGCATCGGCGGGTCCCCGGAGTACGTCGGCCCTAGCGCTGCAGAGATGAAGACATTTGGTAGAAAGAGCGAGAGATGGGGACCACGCCGAGAATTGATGTTGGTTGCAAAATAAATCCGACTACTGAGGGTCTCATTTGAATGAAATTATTTCGCGGATGTGGAGGCTTTGAAGGGATGTTGGAAGGATGTATTTTATTTATGGCACTGTCGAGGAAAACTCTGGCGATGATACGTGGCGGCGAAAGCAAATTTCAATTTAAAACAAAATAGATTAATTAATTAGAAATGTATAAATTAAAAATATATAAAAATCTAAAACATAATTATCATTTATTAAATATAGGGGGATAAAAATTTAAAACATCACTATACAATTGCTAACTAACTAACTACCTAACCATCACGCCGTTTCCCCTCAGCGGTAAGCAGAGGGGATAGAACGTCATATTCCTCTATCTTGGCATACTACTTTTGCTTCGTCTACATTCATATATCTTCTCATGCATGCTCTACGGTTGTTGAGGCTTTCAACGGGGCCATTCTCCAATACTTGTATAATCTGATCATGCCAGGTTTTTCGCGGATGCCTTCTATTCCAGTTACCTTCTACACTTGCCCTGTATATTTTCTTAACCATCCTTTCCTCGCTCACACGTTTTACATGACCAAACCATCTCAGCATTCCTTTCTTTATTCTATCACCACACTACAGCCAGCATTACATTCACTTCTAATTTGTTCATTCCTCAGGCTGAAACTTAGATAAAAGTTATTATAACTTTTAACACTATTTTTATACATTTGTTCTGAAAACACAATTACCGGATTTGTCCACTGCGGGATTATTATTTAATTAATATAAATTATAGACGTCTCACAGAGACGAAGCTATTTATATGGGAACGGTGTATGAAAGTCTTTTTAGACATTATGGAAGTGCTTAAAAACTCTATGGGCTGGCTTAATTTTTCACTCACAGTATACACTTACTTACTTACTTACTTACCATCACGCCGTTTCCCCGAGGGGGTAGGCAGAGAGGATAGAGCGCCATACTCTTCTGTACTGACATACAACTTTCGCTTCGTCTACATTCATACATCTTCGCATGCAAGCTCGACGGTTGTTCAGACTTCTAACAGGACCATCTTCCAGTATCTGGTTAATCTGGTCATGCCACGTCTTCCGTGGTCGCCCTCTTTTTCTGGCGCCGTCAACACTTGCATCATATATCTTTCTTACCATTCTTTCCTCATTCATTCGCTCAACATGCCCAAACCACCTGAGCGACCCTATTTTTATTCTCTGTATTATGCTACGATCAGCTTTACATTCATTCCTAATATCTTCATTCTTTACTCTATCATACATGTATTTACCACACATACGTCTAAGGGACCTCATCTCCACTGCATTCAATCTACTTTCGTTCCTCTTCTACCAGCTCCAGGCTTCACTTCCATACATTAGTGTCGGTACCAGAACTCCATTATGTACCGCCAGTTTTGCCTCGGTAGACATATTTCTATTAGAAATTATTGCATTCAAAGCACCGTTCACCCTATTCCCGGCAGTCACTCTCCTCTCTATATCTTTCTCAACATTCCCTCTTCTATCGAACATACTTCCCAAGTATACACAATGCAACTTTAATCTATTCAATTGTAAGAACATCCACATTGTAATTTTTTTTTTCAAATTGAAACCTTTCATATATTTTAATGAATAGATTTCGCAGCTGATAATGATGCCTCAATACTTTTAATAACTAATAATATTGTTTTTATAACTGATTTTAAAGCGAGAGAAAACATTCAAAAAGTAAATTATCCTTTTGATAAAATGTTTCTGAAAACAAAAACATGCTTTTAAAATTAGTTATCTATTTTAAAATTGACAGACAATGTATTCAAATGAAATTCACTTTGCCCCGTAATCTCATCACACGGAAAGTGGCGATTTTGTTTCTAATACACTCATATATAAGTCTTCCACGGATTCTTCCATGGAATTCCACGGAAAATTAAATGGTTAATAAAGTAAAATTGGTATTCGTAGTTTCCAGATTGGAAAAGTTCCGAGTTCGAATATTTGTATAATTGATGAAATTAATTTCTTTCACGTATCATAGATACCCAGTCGAACTACTCGAGTGCCGACGCCTTTTTACTGTGACAATACTAGAACAAATGCTCACTACAACTCGCTAGTACCTAGAATACACAGGTTAGGTAACAATTATACAAACATAGCGGACGTGTTTGGTTCTGGCCTGTCACAGTATAGGGGCGCGATACTGAGAGCGCTTCATTCCGCCATAATGTAAATTATATACACTTTCTTTTTTTTGTTTTTCTCTCTGTTTATATTATTTCTGCAAATAACTGTTATATACCTACATATGTAAAAGCCTATTTAGGCGTAAATGAATGAATGAATAATATTCTTAAATTATAAATTAATAATAAAGTGGTTTTTATAAATAAAAAAAAATAATCCGGTCTAATTATCATATACAATTTCTCATCATGTTTACATTTTACTCATATTATATTAATACTTTTTTTATTTAAGATACGATAATATTTTTTTAATGTTTATTTTTAACTTTGTGATTAGAAATAATTATTTAATAAAAAAAACAGCAAACTTTGTATAAATTATATTGATTGTTATAAAAACGTCTACTTGCTTCGACGTTACTGTATCTTCGTCAAAACGGATTCACAATAATTACTATTTCATAAATCTAATATGTAGATAGGATAAAGCTATAATATTTATTAATAATTCTAAGTTTTAAATATATACAATCTATATATTTAAAACTTAACACCCAACGTTTTACAGAACACAATTCAGAAATTAAGAAAAATTTTTTAATTTCAAAGTCGTTTACCTTTTATATATGAAGGAAGCTTTTAAAAATAATTAAACAGCGTATTGTCGTTTAATTATAAACGAAATTATAATAAGGAATAGTTAATATATTTATTACTGATGATGATGATTTATTAGTTAATATATTTATTACTTTGAATTTCATCTATTCATTTTCTATGCTGCATCTACCTAAACTCACCTTCCAACTATTGCTTGTCATTTAACACCATTATTTTTAAAATACATATTATGAAAAATCACATGGTCGTTTTTCGGATTGCTTTTGCTAAAGATAATAAAGCAATGTATATTTCTTGGTTTATTCACTCTATAATAATAATAATAATATTTGTTTATTTATATAGCGCCATTTTTGTGAAAATTTCACCTCAAGGGCGCTTTACACACAAAAAACTCTTATATACTAAAAGCATAGAATAACAAAATGAAAAAGAAAATAGAAAGAAAAGCAGCTGAAAACATAAAATATTATAAGAAAACAACGAACATTAAAAATGTTCTGGGACAGATTTTGAAAACAGGTGCGTTTTAAGTCTTTTCTTAAATAAGGTCTCTGAATCCATGTTTCTTATTAGAGAGTTACATTCTATGGTATAAACCATTACAAAATACACCTGTACTAAGGGCATTTAGTACACAGGTAACCATAGAAAGATAAAAAACTGTGTTTTATTTTTAAAAATTGTTAAACAACTTTATCGAAGGGTCTAATATAGTTGGGGCCGCACCAACCCATGCACGCTTGGCGTAGCTGGAAATACTGTGAGGGCGTAGTGTACCATTTTTGGAAGACTGAGATTCAAATTCAAATTCAAATTCAAATGTTTATTCAATGTTCAATGTTACAAATGTTTACAGTGTTTACAAAATTTAATGAAGCTTTTTTCATTGTTGTTGGCAGTGTCTTGGCAGCAAGTAAACACTAAATTGATTTGACGCCCTGCCTGCTACACTAGTAATTTACTGTATTATAGCAGACAGTGCTCTTCCAGTAGTATAATGTTCAAGAATATTTATTATTCATGAAGCTGCGTCGAGTTTTGAATGTATGTATCGGTTTTCCAACTCTGGAGCTTGAACATTCGATGTCCGGAGCCTTTTATTCCTTATGCATAATGTTTTAAAATATATTTCTAATAGTTAGTCCTTCTTGAGTTTGTGTTTTACTTCTTACGTGCAATATTTATGCTTTATTTATTTATTTATTTATTCATTCATTTACGCCTAAATAGGCTTTTACATATGTAGGTATATAACAGTTATTTGCAAAAATAATATAAACAGAGAGAAAAACAAAAAAAAGAAAGTGTATATAATTTACATTATGGCGGAATGAAGCGCTCTCAGTATCGCGCCCCTATACTGTGACAGGCCAGAACCAAACACGTCCGCTATGTTTGTATAATTGTTACCTAACCTGTGTATTCTAGGTACTAGCGAGTTGTAGTGAGCATTTGTTCTAGTATTGTCACAGTAAAAAGGCGTCGGCACTCGAGTAGTTCGACTGGGTACATGGAACATTATTAAGGACAAAATTTCAGGGCTGTGGTAATGCGAGTTTACAATTTTATATAATAAAATCAGATCGGATAAAACTCTCCTGTCCGATAGTGGCAATAAACCGGTAAAATATAATAAGTTTTAAAATATAATACATATTATCTCTAATACGTAGCATTTCTAATGTTTAAACTTAAAAAAATGTAGTTGCTTCAGAACAGATCTTTTCTCGTGAAGCAACTGCCTTCATTTATACGTATAAATTTACACGAAATAAATAAACAAAGCGCCATTCATAACTGGCAGAAAAACAAATAAAAATGAAAATGAGATCTTAAAGGTTCGGCGTCAATTCCGTAAATTGTGTTCTATCCTCTCAGCCTACCCCTGCGGGAACGGCGTGATGGTTAGTTAGTTAGTCTCATTATACCTTCACTAGGTAAGAGGAATTCATTATTTTCTTGTAATTATTTACAAGAAAATAAACTTAAAAAATGTTATCTGCAACGAAAAAAACCTACTTGGAATGACAAAGTATTTTCTATAAAATTAAAACAAAAAAAAAATCAAGATAATAACATAATAAAATTTCTAACGCGGCATAATAATTTATGGGTGCAAAAGATGGCGCATATTTGCGCACATAATTTTTTAAACATGATGAGCTTTGGAACCCTAGAAGACTGCCTAATTGCGAGGAGCTCGAAATATGAAAATGCTCCAATAGGCATGATGACAGTATTAAAGAATGAAAGAACAAGTGATTTTAGAGAAGAAAATATTTTAAAAGGATTCTAAAAAATGATCCAGTTTTAACGTACACTGAGACTAATAAGATTTTCATTAAAATAAAAGTATAAAATTGTGCAATCCGCCATTTTAACTGAAACACCGGTCAGAGCGAATGACGTTGCGCCTCAGTACTCGTCACCGTGTCTTTGAACCGTTGCCATAGACACAACGCGATGTTTACTGAGGCTTGATGTCGCGTAGACGAAATGACAGCTGCGTGCGTTTTTGCGCGAAATTAAAAATATGTAGACGAAAATGCAATTATTTTCGTAAAAACTTGGTTTATTACTGAAATAATGTTATTTTCGGTAATTTTAATTTATTTTTACTCCCTTTCTTTTAACTCGTAGCGTCTGCTTGTCTACTCGTCGTCTTGTCTGCTTATCTGACGAAAAAAGTTTGGATCGATTTTTGACCATTTTCCCGTGATCCAATCGAGCTGAAACTTTGCAAGCAGACTCGTGATCAAAAAGATCTATCAAATTTTTGTTAAAAAAAAATAATTATAGTAAAATTTCGGTTTTTTAGAAATTTAATGGTTTTTTCAAATTTCGATTACCAAAGATTGATTTCTAGAAACGGCGGCCCGATAATGTCGCGGAATATTTTCTAAATTTAAATTACTCCGTTGGTATACATAATAGGTACTTCACAACGAATTTCGAAAATCTATGTTGACTGACAAATGTTTTTAGAATTTAATCTTCAAAGCATGAAGTGTCTTATCAAAGCTCAAAACATCTAATGTTATGTTGTATGTTTTAATTCGTCTTTAATTGTTTTACGAAGAAAGGGAGTATAATAAAAACTTGGTTTTTATGGGTTACTTTTTTAGATGTGAGTTACAATTACTTTTGACCTTGGTTCTATGTACAAGGTTTATAATTTACTTCAATAGGAGTTCAGGTATTCTGCTCTAGATACTACCAGCTTTGTTGTAACGGGAGGGATTCGTCCGTGGAACTTGGAACTCCTTCGCATTTGCCTATGTGGAGAGGGAACCACGGGAAATCTCTCTCAGAAAGAGTCGGACCTGATGAGACCTTCCTATACGTTCTTATAAAGTTAGACTTTTGTTTTATTCGTTATTTATTACTTTTTAATGTCCTGACTATATTCTCTAAGAAAGATACCACCTCTCGTGATAAGCCCTTATGACTTATCACTAGTGATGGGTCCGCTCTGTACTCACTACTACAATGTAGTACTACACTACATTGAAGCGCACACTTCGCACATTTTGATGTGTAGTGCACACTACAAACTACAAACATCAAAGTTATTGAAAGTATAAACTTCAAATAGTACACTTCATTTCAAAGCGAACACTACAAAGTACATACACTTCAAAGATATCGAAAGTATGAGAAACACATTTTAAATAGTGTATTTTTTACGTGAAATTTTTGGAAAGTTGATGTAGATATATGAAGAAATCTCTGGAAACTGAAACAACCCCCCCCCCATGGTTTGAAAAATTTTGGGAGCTATGAAGAAATGTTTTGGAAGTTGATGTAGCTAAACGGAGAAATCTCCGGAAACTGTAACAACCCCCCCCCCCATGGTTTGAAAATTTTTGGAATCGAACTAAGAAATCTGGCTGGTGCTGGTCGCCAAATTTTTATTTGGGAAAAAAATACTTCACTTCATTAATACTACAATTACTTCATTTCATTACTTCACTTCCTTTACTTCACTTCATTTCGTAGTACTACAATTGCTTCACTTCAAGTAGTTTTTACTACAATTGTAGTGTACACTTTGTAGTCTTCAAACTGGTGAACGTGTGTGTGTTGTAGTCTTCATTTTGAAATGAAGTTTTTCCCTTCGCTACTTATCACGGTTGCGATGTCTTTCCAGTTGACGTATTTTCGGTAACAGTAGACGTGTACCTATAATACAGAATGTTATTTCAAAATTTGTCATCACGCATATTGTTTTAGACACGGAGAAAAGTGCAGGGCGGTATGATAATTTATGAGTGCAAAAGATGGCGCACATTCGCGCGCATAATTTCTGGCACGTGACGAGCTCCGGTCCCCTAGAAGACTGCCTGGTTGCGAGCAGCCCGAAATATGAAAATGCTCCAATTATTTTGGACTCGGAGGAAGGGTGAGGGCGCGCACCCCGCGGGCCGTGCCGCTATGCCGCAATGCTCCCTTCCGTGCCGCCAAAGTTGGCTCTAGCCGTCACGTCATCGAGTTATGACAGGCCGTCATTTCGAAAATCGCGCCAGATTCCGGCCCGCGTGACAAACCGTTTCACGAAAGGGCACAATGAAGAAGTTTCCAACTAACTAACTAACTAATCAAACAGTTACAATTAATCAATTAGTGTATATTATAGATATCTCACAGAGACGAAACTGTATTAATTATGGGAAAGTAGATATAGAAGTCATTTGGGTGTAACAGGACTGGCAAGTATTCGGATGAATTTCATTACACACAATAAAGTATATTGCTCCCAAAATTCCGTAAATCAATTGTAGATTTTCTCATTAGCGACATCTGTGGGGATTTAGGGGAATGAAAATGGCTTTGTACAGGCCGCATGGAAAAGGCGCTTACAACTCATATATGAAAGCTTC
>JADDOH010001402.1:0-97733 GCA_016648135.1 Agrypnia vestita | reverse complement strand
CTGAAAAGTAGTGTCCAAACTAACATTTTTTTTAAATCATTCAATAATAATTTTATTTGATGAAATTTACAACAAAATTACGTTACGATTATTAAAACATAGTCCCGTGATAATTAAAACAAATTTACTTAAATCATTTTGAGATGAATAGCTTGTTGGTCTTGTGGTTAGGACTTTCGCCTTGTGATCCAAAGGTCGCAGGTTTGAACTTCACTACTTTCATAGCCCAAGCCTTTAGCTTAGTTCGAAAATAGTAAAAATATTGATGTGACATGTATTCCGTTTTCGCACCTCTATTTAAAAAATAAAAAAAGGATATACCAAAAAACCTCTATCAAAAAATATATACATCACTGGGACTCAAACTTACGGGCGGTAAACAGCTTTATCAATTAAGCTACAATTAGCTACCTAACGTACATTTCATCGATATACGATTCTATATATATAAGTATATATATATATTCCTTCGCCACCCATCAAGTTTCACCCAAAGGTATTCAAAAACATGTCCCCTTCCAACGGGAAAATGAAAAAATGTACGAAGTTTGACGAATTTGCATATGGTCATTGTAGCTTAATCGGTAATGCTGTCTGCCGGCATTATAAATTTCGAGTTTGAGTCCTGGTGGTGACAAAAAGAATTTGATGAGATCTACATTTTTTACATATAGCAATCACAAAAAAATCCGGTAACTTATTGATGAATTTCGTCGTTGAAATATGAATTTTAAAGGCGGTGAAATATAATATACCTGCTGGAGTAAAACATTTATTCGTATTACTAATTGGCACTGGGACTAATTAATGACGAGTGCCTAGATAGTTAATAGTCTCGGGACGTGAAAAGCTATCGAACTTTGCTCGGGCACAAAGAACTTTCAATTCATACAATACAATGGTACGCCTCAGCGAGCCGTGCGATGAACTTCTGAAAAACTTGTATCGAAATAAGCAGGAATGATGAAATACGCGGGTACCTGGGTACCCATCCTGGTCTACAGGAGATGGAGAATTTGAAAATGACTGAAGAATTGACTGATTGACCGCGGGTCGGGTTATTTCAGAAATGACAATGTTAGAAATGAATTAATTAATGAAAATGATTGACAAAGACAAATACTTAAATGACGGACAATATTCAGCTTTTGTAACATAAAACTTTACTTTTCAAAGTTTTGACAATTTACCTTATTGCTTGCGTTATGTAAAATTGATAAATTATCCTCGAACAAACTTTCTGTACATACATAACTGCAACCAATTCCCAAGGCGAAAGGTTGTTTTCCGTTTTGTTATGAATCAAAAATGGCCTATTTTGTTATAAACCACAAATGGCTTGTTTTGTTATGAATCAAAAACGGCTTGTTTAGTTATGAATCAAAAACTGGCTTGTTTTGTTATTATACATGGCTGTTTAAAAGTACCTAACACAAAGAAATAATAAGTTCACATAAAAAATAAAGAAAACATTGGTTAGCAGAATAAATGTAAAAGGAATATATAAAAGAATATATAAAATACTTACATTCAGTACATAAAAAAAAAAATAAGTATCGAACAGTGGATCCCAATAATCACACATTGCAGAACATTAAGAAACTAAATGTAAACATAAAAAGCCCTCCGAACAGTTGTCAATTATTTTTAATGTTTATTGCGTTATCTTTGTGGTTGGACATAATAATTATTAATCATTGTCAATTAAGTTAATAATATAAATTAAAAATTCGAATTAAATTGTAGGAACACGATACATTCTTATTGAATTGACCTCACGACAATCTAATAAGCCGTTTAAATAATTATTTATTATAATTTTAAATTGTATACAAAATCATTGGCCAAACCATAGTATCAATAGAGTCTGTAGTGTTAAAAATAATATATTTTGATAAAGGATTTAGATTTTAGTAATGTAAAAAAGCAAAGGTATTGTTGAAAAAAATGTCATTTAAAAATATCTTAATTTTTTTTATTAAGGCCCCCAGTATGTGTTAGCCCGGTGCCCCTTTAAGTATAAATCCGACCCTGTGTAAATTGATCCTAATCCAGAAATGAGAATCTTGAACCTCTTCACCAAAAGCTGTTTATTTGGCGACTAATCGCAAATGATCTTCCCGAAGAAGAGTATATTTAGATTCACGAACGTCGCAACGGTTATCGGTTTAACGCGAGAAGATAAATAACTGTTCGGTTATTTTGAAATGTCTCAACGGCTCGCAAATGGTGTGCCTCGAATGGCGTCACCTCTATACTACAGCTCTGTTCCTGAAGGTGCGGCGATCAGCTCTCTCGTGCCGCGGAACTGCGCGGGGCAGGCTCCTGGACCGGTTCCCGCAATACCTGTCGCGGTACCTGCTCCCCGCGCTAGTTCCCCAACTAGTTCTGTCACCACGTCCTCCCTTTACAAACTATCTTTTTCGATCATTTTGTGTTCAAAAGCTTATCGTCGTTCCGAAATTCTAAATATTTTACGAAACATCTTGTCGAAACTCTTAATGATACGATCAGAGACGTTTCTAGGTGTTTTGCCGCCCTAGTCGAGAAATGCCGCCCCCTCCATTTTACTACCATCACTTTCTCCCTTTGTCATCCAGGCTAGAAGAATTAATGCGTTACATTTAAAAGAACTTGTATTCAAAATTAAAAGTAAACACATCAAACATTAGATGATTATTATTAACTCTGATTCCAGTAATTTTTCGTAAAAATCATAGATGATGTGAACTAATAAACTAAATATAAAGAGCGCCTCCCGCTGAAACCTAATTAACTTCAGAAACTTTAAGTATTTAATTTGCCTGTTGTGCTCTCGGATATCCATATATCCTTACGTTCGTCTTTTATGTGTTCTTCCCTAAATGATTAATACGTAATAATAAGGACGCAACTTGCACGTTCCCTCGCGTGAAAGCCTCTCCGAGGTTGTCGGGCCGCGTGCCCCGCGCACGTGACTCTCTTTCCGACCGCCGCTAATCTGATTATTCCGCCGTAAAGCCTCCCCGGGGGTTGAAATGACTCGACGCATTTCCTCCCTTTATAATGCATTTCACAATTCATCGCGGATGTTGTTTTATACTGCAGTCTTCTTCTCCACGTGCCGTCTTCTATCAAAGTTTGGCTACCAAATTGCAACTGGCTAATACGTAATTACCGGCCCTCGGGACATCGAGTCATCTTCTGATGTTTCGCACTAGGGTATGTAATCCCGAGTCGGGATTGCCCTTTCGGGATCCCTCGAGATTTATCAATCTCGCGATTGAGAAATTTTCAATCCCGCGGGATCCCGAATTCTTTTTTTTTTTTTTTGTTTATAGAGCTGAATAGCAATTAAACACAACGCCTCGCATTTTTATATCAGCAATTTTAATTAAATGTTTATTATCAATCATTGCCTTAAATTTTGTGAACGTTTTTCCAAGTATCAATCAATCAATGTAGTAGAGTGAGTAGAAGTTTTTTCTTCTATGTTAGGTTGATAAAATACAGAATATATTATTCGAAGCAATTTTCATTATTTGACTGTGACATGAACATAATTTTTAAGTACTTACTAAAAGCTCTACAGACATGAACAATTAAACATACAAAACATAAAAAAATGTTAATCAATCCCGATAATCCCGTCCGATTTTTCGGTTCAGGATTGATCTCGTAAAATGCCTCGAGATCTCGCGGGATCCCGATCTCGCGGGATCGGGATTGCATTCCCTATTTCGCACCTAAGACAAAACTTCTTTCTTCCCACGCCTCTGCTGCCTCTCATCTTCTCCTGCATAATCAGTTATAAGAGTCAATTTTCTTATTGCGGAGACTGTGTCGAAAGTACTCAGCTTTCCGTCGTTTGACAGTTGTACGTCTTCATTGGTAATATGATCTATCCAGGAAATCTTTCGATAGATAGATAGCCACATCCCTTCAGTCCTTCAATGATGATTTCTTTCTGGGCAGCCCGGGCATGGTGTAGGGTGTTATTTCCCTCCAAGGGATGCTCAGGCTTATGCGTCGACAACAGAAAAGATTCTTCATTTTCACAAAAGTGCTTCATGAATATGATTTATTTTATTTATTTAATATTGGCGGAAGACCAACAGCACAACAAAAAGCAAGAAAACATTAATATATTATAGATGGCTAATTACAGGTCTCCACTTTTAGAAATATGTTAATAACGATAAATGTGTTATGAAATAAACTTAGGCATGTTAAGAATAATACAACAAGAAAGAATAAAAAATACAAAAGAGAAAAAGATTTAATTAATTTACTAATGATACTAATTAGTAAGCAGAAAAAATTAGGCGTGTTAAGAATAACACAACAAGAAAGAATAAAAAATTTAAATAAAAGAAAAAGAGACTTAATTAGTAAGCAGAAAAAATTAGGCGTGTTAAGAATAATACAACAAGAAAGAATAAGAAATTTAAACAAAAGAAAAAGAGACTTAATTAGTAAGCAGAAAAAATTAGACATGCTAAGAATAATACAAGAAAAAATAAAAATTTAAAAGGGGGAAAAGAGACTTAATTAGTAAGCAGAAAAAACTAGGCATGTTAAGAATAATACAACAAGAAAGAATAAAAAATTTAAGCAAGAGGAAAAGAGACTTAATTAGTAAGCAGAAAAGAATTCTTTACTCAAAATCTTTCTTAATCTTGTGCGACTGCACTCGAACAAATCAGTATCCAATAATCTTGTCAATTTTCTTCAGATTTTTAAACTGACCTGATCTCTGTTTATTTGGTATTTTGATTTAATGTTTGTAAGAGGTTGATAAGAAAGCATCTTTACGAATAGAAATGTACAGCTGTGTTTTCCGTTTATCGCCTTACTATACACATTTAAAATATATATTATTGATAATAAAAAATACACATTAAAAAGATATATTATCGATCATTACATGCGATAAATGATCATCGAATAAGACGAATGCGGCATAAGTACCTACCTGTAACTATTTATTACGCCGTGCGACGCTGACGGGAGGCAGAATAGATCACTTTCATTTTTAGT
This sequence comes from Agrypnia vestita, assembly GCA_016648135.1. NCBI lineage: Eukaryota > Metazoa > Arthropoda > Insecta > Trichoptera > Phryganeidae > Agrypnia > Agrypnia vestita. The sequence goes on along the minus strand of JADDOH010001402.1, from coordinate 92,714 downwards.
GTTAGATGAACAAGTGATTTCTAAATCTCTCTCTGATAAAATATTGTATTGGGCAGTCGATTAACTATCTTTTAAACTCGTGACCCATGAAAATATATTATACAAGTACAATTTCTAAAAATAACATAAAAACTCTTCTTCGAGTCATTCATTTGGTGCGTACCATTTTACTGAAACAATGTGCTAAAGAATAGATATGGTATTTGAGAATGCAAAGAATCAGAAAGAGTTAAAAAAATAATCGTTACTATAGAAAACAGTTGAGAATAACGAATCGATCATAAATAATGAAATAAAACAACTATTAACCCAGGTATAGGAGTATTGTCTGTAGACCAAATCACGAGAAATGCGAATGTGGGCCGAGCAGCCTGCGACAAAGAACGAAGGCTGTTGGGGAAAATGCACCGACGAGAACATTAGCATTCTTAAATGTAAGACAACATTTAATTATAAATAAAAACGCTACATTAGATTCACATTAGAAATGATATTGATTTATTTTAGTATTGTTTATATAATGTAAATTCAAGATACATTGTATATGTACCATTGACGTATTATAATATAGACACGTTATTTCCAGCTAGCCGGCTTTCATATGTAGCAAATATCGCATTAAAAGAGACAACAAATCATGGCACACTTATTTCACAAACGCTCTGCGTGTAGGTAGACAGAAAAATCAGGTAGGTAATTTGAAGTCATGGCGACTAAAATAGGTATGTAGCTCATTCTTACAATAGTGTACGATACCAGGTTCCTTTTTCCGCGTAGCGTCGCGCCTGTGATGGATCCTCTTCTTCGCCTTTCAGCTCGATCCTACCCCTAACTGAGTTTACGCCTTGTTAGAGGCAAACAAGCTATCTATCTACGTCGGGTGAAGGCTCTACGGTTTTTAACGTAGTATTTCCAAACACCCTCGCTTTATTCAAGACCTCCCCAGTTCACGTTGTGTAATTTTTTGTTTCGAACTATAGGGGATGAATTGGTTCTGTGGTAACCCTAACGCAAGCTTTACTTAAATTAAATACTGGGGTATGAAGTTCGTGAATGTTCATGGAAAAACGCAAACAAAACTACCTAGCACGTCAATTAAGCCCTACGGTGCAATTGCTAAACATGGCCCTACATTATTTACCTATCATTCCTACGGACTGAAACCACTGCATCTGGTGTAGCTGCGCTTCCAGAGTGCGCGGTCCTCTGCCCCCACGCCCTCTCCGCTCGATCCCCCATTGTCTTACCTGTATGGGATCGACCGCCATCCACTGGAAAGGTTAGTGACGTGCCGTTATCACATGCGCATGCACATATAGAGTACATAGATCCCCTGAAAGCCCTCGAGTCCTTCGTAGCCGCTCCTATGGGTGATTCATCACACGCCTGATCACAACGAAGGTCCGTTGGATAACGAATGGGAGTAAGGCAATTACTTTACTTTTGAGTTGCCAAGATTTCACGCTTGTAACGTATCTACAGTTTATTATATCATTGTTCCATACTCTGTTTCTGAGATGTATTCTTTAATGCTTCGGTCACGTCGCCCGTGTAGACCATCTGACCGGCGGTGAGTGGAAATGTGGAAGGCCAGAAAGGAAAAGGGCATTCTCCAATCCTATTGACGAACTAGATCAGGGACACCGCCGGCTGTCCTGTCGGAGCGAGACTCCAAAGGAGGCGAAGGACTTCGACGGGTCATGATAGTTCATGATAGGTCATGAGGGTCATTCGTGGTAGAAGATTCCAAGAAGTCCACTGTCTATAATACGATTCACATAACTTTTTCGAGGAGTGTACAAACGCCTTAAATCTTTCCACACGCGTGATATACGGAGTATACACGTGCCGTATACTCCGTGGATTAAAAATAAATCAGGTACCTCGCGGTAATCTCAGATGGGCGGAGCAACGAGAGGTCAATGGCCGGCCGCGGTGGAAGGTGGTTGCGCCTCGTGAAAGGGGTTTTCAAACAGCGTTTAATTATATTGCGCAATCGTCGTTACCTGCCCTGCAGGCCCGGCACGGCGGGTCCGAGGACCGAACCGGGCGCAGCCTTTGTCTCTCTCTTTGTCCGCAACACCTCTTGACAACGGTCGCTTTTGCCGCACGCCTGCGAGCGATATTTTTTATTTCCTCTACGGCGAGACTGCAACGAGCGTAATTAGATGAAGTAAAACCTATATTGTCTTGTAATGTTAAGGCCGGCCGCACTTTGGATACGAATTATTACGTACGTATTCGTACGACTACTTTCGTACGTATTGGAGCGCGCACATTGATTGCGTTCTGCAATCAATTTCTCCAATGACGTTTGTGCCAAATGAATTATCTGTATCTTATGGAAAACTCTATTATGGTAGAATTAAATAATGACAAATTTCATGACTATCTCTAATAGATTCACCAATGCTGGGGAGAATCGAAGTGCAAAGAGAGCTCATAACATCGGACAAATATTTAAAGGTTTTTTTGTTCGAAGTACGTAATTATACCTTACCTTCATTAAACCAAATTATTTTACTTACAGGTATTTTTTTAGTCCTTTATAGGTTCTCCGCCATGATCTGCGCTGATGGTCACGTAGTTGAATCACTTTGGCCCCACAAACATTTGTGGTCACGTGTCAAATTGACAAAATTTTTAATATCCATCGTACGAAATCGCAAAAATTTCCGAACAAATCCGGATCGTGTCGGACGTCGCATCTATACGTGCGTACACGCACTACTAAATCGTGTAGGTACAGTGTGCGATGTTCTGTACTACTTCGAAGGTCAGGAATGTACTTGCGTATTTGTACGTATACGTACTACTCAATTTTGTACGAAAACGCATCCAGTGTGCGGCCGGCGTAAGAGTGCAGTATCTCAGTTCATTCTAATAAATTACTTTAGTGAAAAGTATATTCGAGTAGGGATGAATAATATCGCTGCGCTGCGCAGAAGTAGTGGCTGCATGAACTCCCAGGAGCGGTGCGGTATAAATGGATTCTTTGAAGACAGGAAGATAAAATAAATGGTGGTGTTTTACTTTCCCTTTGTGGTGATAAAACTAAGCGTCACGAACAAACAACCGACTGCTTTTAATGTTGTGTACGAGTCGTTTTAATATATGGTCACCAAATATAGATTCTCAAGGAAAGAACTCTAGACTCCGGACTGTCGAAATCTCTTGTCTCGGGGAGTAGCAGGAGTAGCAAATGTATCGTGATGGGCCTTGTATTTGTATACATGTATGTATGAATATATATAAAGATCTCAATTGAGGTGGCTTACACGTTGTACGAATACTAGAAGATCTATTCGCGTATTTTCTTGGCAGCTCCAATGAAAAACCACAAAAGCTTTATTATTATTATTAGGTTTAATCAGACAGGCAGCTATGCTGATACGTCGGAACTCACAAAAGTCTTCACTTGTTCAGTCTGTCAAGTCCATAAGTACATTGACACTTTATGCTACAAGTTGCAGACCATTCCACGCATCCACAGCTCTATTTATATCTACTTTGAGACGTCTATAATATACCTCGATTAATGAAGAATCCTCCGGGGACAAAATTCAATGATTGTGTTCTTGAAAAATGTAATTGTGCTCAAAAAATATTGTGATTTTTATTAAATGAAGTGACCCGGTTCAGGCGCACAGTTCACAAAGGCTCGTTCGCGTTCCAGATCGCTTTCGCCAATATCAAAAGGTTGTGTAGTTGCACCATCGCTGAAGGAGGTCCCGTCACCTCCAGCGGTGTGAGGAGGGGGGGGGGAGGTCACTGCCCGCGCCGCGCACATCAGCTGATGGCGTTCCGCGCCGTGACACTGTCCCGGATACCTGCTCCCTCACACGACTCAACATTACTTCACTCCTTAATTGCGTGCAACGAGTCATTCCGCGATTATCCAATGTCATCTCGTTCATTATACTATATTCTTCCTCTTTCTTTAGCGTTAAGGCCATCAAGTGATGACGTATGGATTGGAGACTATGGCCCTTACAAAGAAAAGTGTAGAAAAGTTCAAATGCACCCAACGATCCATGGAGAGATCCATGCTTGGAGTAAGCCTAAGATATAGAATTAGAAATGACGAAATTAGGCGCAGAACTAGAGTGGTGGATATCATGGATCGTGTAGCGAATAAAAGAGGCATCGGAAGAAGACCTCAAAGGAGATGGGCCAACAATATAGCCGCTGTGGGGGGAAAGAAATGGCTACAATTAGCAAACAACAAGGAAGGATTGAAAGAGAAGGAAGAGGCCCTATATAGGCAGCGGAGAGATGAAGGCTAATGAAGAAGAAGAAGAAGGCTGTCAAAGCAGCGCGGGCAGACTTCGATGCAACGCCTCCGGGATGTCCACGATACGATATTGCAATATCACTTTTCAACACCCGACAATTGTCCAGTAATGGCATATAAATAATTTCAAAGTAAAATACGTACCAATAGTATATATATAGTAATACTAAAACTAAATTGGTATAACATTTTGTTACACATACGTGGATTGTTATATCGGGCCTGCACGATGTCTGGGCATTCTTAAAAAATACCTGTTTATTTGATATCATATAGATATTTATATCATCGTTTAATCCGGTCATTGAAATTTAGAGCTTTATTTTAAAATTTGTTTGAAATCAGTTTGTTTAAAAATCTTCTAATTTCTTCATCCAAAGAGTTCAAATATTAAATTAAAGACAATATTTTCATCTAAATGATAGAAATATTGACATTTCTCTATTTTTGGGTGTTGGGGTAAAAATAACCAAATAACAATATTTTTATTTTCGGAATAGGTCTTATGACTATTTCATAATAGGAATGTATGATTGTTCCCAGCACTGCCTATTAGGCAACTGAATTAATGGAATACTTTAGTGAAGAGGATTCAAAACAAGAATTTATTCATATTAAAATAAAACACAAATCACTTTGTTTTCACCACTTTATTAGATTATACAATCTACATGTTTCGAGGACAATGTTCTCTCCTTCAGGATTGTTTGTGTTTATGTTGATTGCAGAGAACATTATCCCCGAAACATGTAGATTGTATAATCTAATAAAGCGGTGAAAACAAAGTGATCTGTGTTTTATTTTAACACAAAGTTCAAGCCTTCATTCAGAAGAAAAAATATTATTCGAACAATTATTCATATCAGTATGAAGTATTCAAGTGAAATACTCGCAAAAATGTTCTGTGGAATTTTCGCGTCTTTTTTAATTTTGGCAAACGTCCCACCATAAAATGCTGTTCTCTCTGTTATGTCATGTACTGGTAGTACTTTAAGAAAATGAGATTACTCTGCGGTTTGTACATTTGCGTGTGCGTGTATTTCCACGCTCGGGGGGGATTGGTGCATCGGAGGAGGATGCTGTCTTCCCGATATCCGCAGTGACCTTGTACCGGGATGCTGGAGCCCACGCACGCAACATATGCTAATGCTGCCGTTCCCGTTAGCGGTCCGTCCGAGCCTGGCCCCGCCCGGCAGCTAACTCAAACCTGTTTCGTAATGGTTTGCGTTACGTAATTCGTGGAATAAATGTATCAAAATCAATTCATTTATTGGACTATTAATTGCGCTGCCGAGAACGATACTGAAACGCGAGTGACTTGACTAACTAGCTTACCATCACGCCGTTTCCCCGTGGGGGTAGGCAAAGAAGATAGAGCGCCATACTCTTCTGTGCTGACATAAAACTTTCGCTTCATCTACATTTATACATCTTCGCATGCAAGCTCGACGGTTGTTCAGGCTTCTAACAGGACCATCTTTCAGTATCTGGTTAATCTGGTTATGCCACGTCTTCCGTGGTCGCCCTCTCTTTCTGGCGCCGTCAACACTTGCATTATATATCTTTCTTCCTATTCTTTCCTCATTCATTCGCTCAACATGCCCAAACCACCTGAGCGACCCTGTTTTTATTCTATGTATTGTGCTACAATCAGTTTTACATTCATTCCTAATATCTTCATTCTTTACTCACGTACGTCTAAGGGATCTCATCTCCACTGCATTCTATCTACTTTCATTCCTCTTCTGCCAGCTCCAGGCTGGAGTGCCTTCGGGAAACGAAGTAAATTCCGCTCTGAATGCCATTATGGCCAAAAGATATAGATGCACATGCTTGTTTTGAGCACGCTCATTAGCATGCTCAAAACAAGCATGCTCTGACAACTCTACACACTTGCTCATTATTAGCATGCTTATTTTAAACGTGCTCATAAATGAACATACTCAAAGCTAACAGTCAATGCTTATTACTGGCATGCTCTTGTCATAGAATAGAGGAACTTTAGTTCAAAATTAAAACTTTGCAAAGTGAAATAAAAAATTCAAGTGAACCAATAAATCAAAACATTTCTCGGGTTTAATCAAACACACACGCTTATTACTGGCATATTCTTGCTATAGAATAGAAACGCTCTTGTTCAAAATTGAAACTTTGCAAACTGAAACAGGAAATTCAAGTGAACCAATAAATTAAAACAGGTCCCGAGTTTTCATCCACACATTTCTGATTTTAGTTTTTATAATTTTATTGTAAGATTTGAATCATTCATGTCTTTTAATAAAGTTTCATAAACATTATTTTTTGCTATATTATTTTTACACAGCAGTGACCGAGTATTCCACAGACATTCATGATTCGTATAATAATAAGTCACGAAAAGTAGGTTATATTTTGTCATCTCCCCAACGCGCCATATTTGTTTCATCTGTCGCTGACTGAAAAGATCGCATTGATAATCGATACTAGCCGCGAATGACATTAGCATGCTCATAAGCAAGCCTGTTCACACATGCTCAAAAGATACCCCTTCTCGTGGTGAATGACATTAGCATGCTCATAAATCAACCGGCGGTTGATTTTTAAGCGTGCCACTAATGAACATGCTCATTACTAGCAATGTGCGTACACACATGCCACTAATAAGCAAGGCCTAAAGAAGGTCAATACTGCGCATGCTCATGTGCCACTAATAAGCGTGTGTATCAGTACCTATAATAATCTGTCCAAGCAAGCGAGACAAACAAGAGTTCTGATGCCAACTCTAATGTATGGAAATGGAGCCTGAAATGACGTGGAAATGCAGTCGCTAAGACGCATGTGCGCTAAATCTTTGGTTGATAGAATGACGAATGAACAAATTAGAACTGAATGTAATGCTGGTTGAAGTAGCATGGTAGATAGAATAAAATAAGGAACGCTGAGAAGATTTGAATTGACTAGAGTATGAAGCAATATAAACTTTTTAATGTATACTACGATGTGTGGTTGATCTCGGGTGGGTTCATGAACGTCACATTGTGTAAAATGATCACATAAGCCAGCCTTAAGACAAGCCTTAAGTAAACACCCATTTGGATGCTTTCCCATATAAATAGTTTCGTCTCTGTGAGAGACATCTATAATTTATCTTAAGTGATGATTATCCTTCTGTAGACAAAGTTCAGTCATCGTTTTCTTAGAACATATTAAAAAAAGAATATTGTGATTATAATATTATTTTGTATTAAATAAATATTCCTACAATACTCAAATTTCCGAAGAGGTGAATGAACCTGTCATTTATTTATACATTAAATCTGTAGCTTTACTATTTAGCTTTAACCTTTTGTCTGTCAACCATATTTGACAAGGGTACGCACAAGTATGGTGGAGGCAGGCTTCAAGTTAAGCTAGTTGACTTAAAATGTCTCTTGTAAACTGGGAACTGTCGTCCACAGACGGTAGATGATTTTAAATAATTAATTATACGACTCTGAAAGTCCGGTTAAATCCCGTCTCAGCAAGACGAGTGAAGTACAATCAAGTGTATGGCTTAGCGTAAGATGCATTAATGGTTTACACCATCTTGACATTTTCAAAATTTCGTTTTTCTTTTGCTTGAACAAAAAAATGTTTGAATAATTTGAGTCATCACTAATTCAAAAATTTGTCGAGTTATAGCGATTTGAAGCTAGCGTGGTAGGTGAATTTTTAAACAGTATTCTTTTGCGTTTTTTTTTTCAATTTTGTCGATTTCGTTCAAATTTTGTACACAGTTTACTAATAACATTGTAACGTAGCATGATTTTTTGCTAAAATGCGCCGTTTGTTTATTATTATTTTTTTTTTTTTTAAATAGAGATGTCAACACGGAATTCGTGTCACATCAATATTCTTACTATTTTCAAATTAAGCTAAACGCTTGTGCTATGAAATTAGGACTAACTTGCTGGTCTGGAGTGAGATTTGAACCTGCGACCTTTGGATGATGAGGCGAGAGTCCTAACTAACAACAAGCTACTCTTATGAATTTTTAACTTAGATTTTTGTTAGGAAAAAATGAAAATTATTTTCATGTCATCTCATCAGCTCAAAAAAAAAACTTTTTTCGGTACGCTACATCGAAAACATTTCATCATTTAACAAGGAAGTAATAAACTTTTTTATTTCACTCAAACCATTATTATTAAGTAAAAAAAAAATTAATGTATTTTTGATGCCTCATGGTGGTGCAACCCCTTTCGGTAAAATCTAATTTAATCTTAAAGCAAAATGCACACAGCCGCTCCGGTGTCTGCTTGACCCGAATCTGCGCGGAAAGTGGTCCACGGGGCAGCATCCGCGAGGGCAGGCCGACTACAGTTAGCCGCCGCCGACTGCGAATATTACACGGCCCGTTACTCGACATCAAAATGTTACGACATCGCTTCGAAATTCACTATTGCAAATTAAACCATTATTTCAGATGCGTTCTTTCAAAACAATTTTCTTAACAAAATGATAGTATATAACCGCTCTCGAAGATTTTTAGTCTACCGGTTTCGAGACGTACACGTCTCTTCGTCGGGACAACCACTACATTAGCATACCTAAAGACCACTACGCACCACATTCATAGTATTACTCACACACTAACAACACCTTCCCAAAATATTCCTCACGTGCGTGTTAATCTAACCCAAGACTAATATGCACTTCATGCAGTCTTCGGTGTCAGTTATGCAGTCTAATATTGAGAAATATATTGAGAAGGTTTTGTTAGTGTGTGAATAATACTATGGGTGTGGTGTGTAGTGGTATTTAGATACTAGAGTAATGGTTATCCTGGCGAAGAGACTTACGTCTCGAAACCGGTAGACTAAAAATCTCCGTAATAATACTCCTATTAATATTTTTAATATTTAAGGCATTAACTTTGTGGTTAGACATTATAACAGAGTACTAGTTAAATTAGTATAAACCACTACCAGATTTTAGATCTACCGGTTTCGAGACGTACCCGTCTCGTCGTCAGGACCAACACTACACTACTATGTTCACAACACTATACACCACAACCATAGTATTGTTAACCTTTAACTAATATGTATGACATGCGTTTTACTCTTGTCAAAGTGCATGCTACACTTTGACAATATTAACACGTATGTGATATGTATATGTGAAAGGTTAAAATTACTATTGTTGTGGTGTACAGTGTAGTGTTGGTCCTGACGAGGAGACGGGTTCGTCTCGAAACCGGTAGATCTAAAATCTGGTAGTGGTTTATACTAATTTAACTAATACTCGGTTATATACTAACTTAACTAACATTTTGTTAAAATGCCTGGCCACAAAGTTAATTCTTTAAATATTCAAATTATTAATAACAAATTTCTTGTTTACAATGTAATATAATAATACCGCGCGGTATTTTCAGCCCAGAGGACATGATCTCTCGCGACGCAGCGTCCTTCCGGTGCCAGGAGCTAAAATGAATCTCGCGACTGCGAGAAAAAATAATCGTGCGTTCTTCTTCACCAATGTCGCGACACATCCATCACCGCTGGACCAATTCATCTTTGCAAGGTCACTTTCGCAGAGAAAATACTCGCGAGTTGCATTTTATGAAAAGAAAAACGATCAAACCAGACGGTACTGTCGAGGTCTATTGTAAGAAATGGTACGCCGCTGGAAAATTATTTTTCACGTCTATTGTTTCACGGTTTTGCTTCATCTCCCGCTGAGAATATGTCGATTTCTAACGGAATAACACAATTCTTCTGGGAACATAACTGGCGAAGTCGTTTATTGTCGGCTGTATAAATCATAAATAGCGAAATTTTAATATGGTGCGAATTTCGATATTATTTGTTAAATCTTGGGCGTTCATTGCAAAACCGTATTATAACTGGAGGTTGACGTAACTGTACATCTTTGCGTTGGTTTGTACGGACCTCCCCCTATAATAACCAGATATCTTGATACTTAGTATCCGCTTTTAACAGTACTTCTCGCTTAGAATAGATGGTAATTTTGTCACTTAACTTTTTCACCGATTCAGCTGAGCAGGTATTTGCTAATACATTTGTAGGTTTATCTACCTTTTATATTATGCGGCTCAGACGAAAAAAAAATATGCATTACTGAATATTAAGTGGCAATTTGCCGAAAGATCTTGCCTAGTGACAATAGGACACGATACAAGGAAATAAGAATCGGTTTGCCAATAATTCAACCGGTTTTGTCTTTCGCTAGGACCAGGAAGCTGTGTCTTGTCATGTTTAAAATAGTATCGTTATTATTGCTATCGATTGCATTCTGATTCAGCGCCCACAGCGAATCTACTTAAGAAGTTTTTTCAACCCTGAATGGAACCAGATTGGAATGGATACTGAGGTAATTGCGTGCAGGAACTAGTGCACAGGCATTCTTGCAAATATGGCAATATGACTATACAAACAATGTTAGTTAAGTTAGTATATAACCGAGTATTAGTTAAATTAGTATAAACCACTATCAGATTTTAGATCTACCGGTTTCGAGACGTATAGATGAAGAGCGGATTGACAGCTGCATGCTGTTGACTTATGCATGCCTATTATTTTAGTATACTACTGGAAGAGCACTGTCTGCTATAATACAGTAAACTACTAGTGTAGCAGGCAGGGCATCAAATCAATTGTAGTGTTTTACTTGCTGCCAAGACTCTCAGCAACAATGAAAAAAGCTTAATTTAATTTTGTAAACACTATAAAATTGTAAACTTTGTAACATTGAATAAACATAAACATTGAATAAACATTGAAAACATTGAATATTTTTTTAGTCTCTTAATGGAAATTTTTGTTCCTATTTGTATTCGCTTGAAAACAGTGTTTTAATTGGTAAAACCATGTGTACACACGTAATATTAAAATAGTTCATTAGTATTTCTAAAAATTGATATGGTTCTCTTATAAACCAAGCATTTATTAATTAATATTCCTTCTAGGGGCCTAGCAATAGCAATATTTCTTTCAGCGCTTTAGAAATAAAAGCTTTAGACATGATTATATTTAGTTAGTTTAGGTTTTAAAACAATGCTGTAAAATATTATATTTATATTTATTTTCTTTTACTTATGTTTGCATCGAGTCAAAGCGGTATTTTTCTGTTTGAATAAAACTTTGACCTAGAATCTCAATAGAGGCTAAGGTTAGCTTAATTTTTTTTTTCAAATCTATTTGGAATCACGTAGTGGGGTATAATGGTAATTACGACGAGTACCAGTTTTCTGTTATTTTTTCATACTTACTCAGGTAACAGAAATGAATAAGCAGCTTCTATAATAACTGTTATCCTCCCACCCTAAGGCAATCACGACACGCAACTGCGTGGTCAGTGAGTGGAATCTGATGACACATTTCGTCCCAAGCTGGTTGAAGATGTCCAAGTCTGATGAGGTTTAAATTAGCCGCTGCGTGGTCGGGGCCAGGCTTGGAGAGGGGCCAGCGCCGATATAGCCCGGGGCGGTGTTTACTCCGGGCGGCGACACTCTTCGAATCCATGAACCGTTTCATGGCGACCGATCACGAGACGGGAATTCCGTCCTCGACCCAGCTGATGGAATGAAAAGAGAAGTGGTATGTTCGAGAGAAACAGCGATAGGGCGTCTGATGCAATGCCTTCAGTAATGCGTAGGCATTGATGTATCTAGATAGTACCGCCCTTAAGCAAGTTTTAGAAAGCGTCTCTAATATTTTATGGCATGAATTTATTCATAGAACTAACTAACTTACTTACCATCACGCCGTTTCTCCGTGGAGGTAGGCAGAAAAGATAGAGCGCCATACTCTTCTGTCCTGACATACAACTTTAGCTTCGTCTACATTCATACATCTTCGCGTGCAAGCTCGACGGTTGTTCAGGCTTCTGACAGGACCATCTTCCGGTATCTGGTTAATCTGGTCATGCCACGTCTTCCGTGCTCGCCCTCTCTTTCTGGCGCCGTCAACACTTGCATCATACATCTTTCTTACCATTCTTTCCTCATTCATTCGCTCAACATGCCCAAACCACCTGAGCGACCCTATTTTTATTCTATGTATTATGCTGCGATCAGCTTTACATTCATTCCTAATATCTTTATTCTTTACTCTATCATACATGGATTTGCCACACGTACGTCTAAGTATTCAATCTACTTTCGTTCCTCTTCTGAAAAGAAAAGAAAATTATTTCAAATGAACCCCCCACCTACCAATCGGATCTTGGTAATGTTGACGGATGTATGCGGCAGCATCATTGACAACTACGTTTGTTTATCGCTTAAACCAAGTTATCCCTTGAAAGTACTGTTTTTCGACCCGGTCCATTTTATTCCTGGGTAAAAATACAATGCTGCCGCCCTATGCTGAAGGTTATATCATAATTTTATGGGCCTTGCCCATTTTATACTTTCCACATACGATTTTTGTCTTCCCCAAAACTTCCGTGTTTTTAAACTTTAAATTTGAAAGCGAGTACCTAAATCTAATGATGCCATTAATGCTCTTATTCAATTGTTGCTATTTTCACAATTTTCTTCTGCATACTACAATATGTTTATTATCTTTTCATTAAATGGATGTAGTTAATATACATACGTGCATAATATTGAACAGCGAAACGTTAAACTTTCATAAAATAATTTCAGCGCAAATATGATAGAAACATTATTCAACTGGAGCTCCGTGCACGATATAGTATGAAGCACGCACCGCATACCGCGCTCGCCTGCGCTCCTGTTCGTCTCGCGTTAGTGAAATAATTATTTATTAACATTGTGGCTTGTCCTTAATGTTTAGTGGATGTAAATTTGTGTACTAAATGTAATACAGCCCCGAATATTGTAGCGGAGCGTATTTACATTCGTTTTTACGTCCGACATTATTTTACGACGCAATTTTTTACAAACAAAAGCTCTCGGAATTTTCTGAGAATCTCGTTTTACTTTTCCTGCGCAACGATACTGATATAGCTTAGCTAAGAGAATTCGGAAAATTTTCTTCAGGATAAAAATAGTGATGTTATCTTCGTGATCTTTGTTCTTTTTTGCTGATCTTATTTCGTTTTAATCTTCCAATTTATCATAAAGTGACTTAATTACCATTGTATATAGTTCTACAAAGACACATCAAAGTAAAATGTGAAGATTTGAACAAAAAACAGCTTTATTTAACTGTAATTTCGGATATTTTATACGCACCGTATGTATTAACGAGAAGCGAATCTCGACGTTTCGTTGTATACTTATCCAACGTCATCAGGAGGTCGGATTGTCCGAAGTCCGACCTCCACCACCGCGGGTAAATGTCGTCCTCCTGATGACGTTGGATAAGTATCCAACGAAACGTCGAGATTCGCTTCTCGGTAATACATACGGTGCGTATAAAATATCCGAAATTACAGTTAAATATGTCTAACGACCGTAATAACAACCTTAACTCTTTAAAAACAAACAGCTAATTTAAAGGTGAATTTGTTGTTGCACTTCTGTACGTTGCCTTGTATTATTATAAAAGAGAGTGCATATCAACAAATATCTCGAGTGTAATTAGTGCACTTTAAAGCCCATAACTTGCAAGGTCAACGGTATCGAAACACGCGACACGCTACAGTGCGCGGCGTTTGCAGCGTGTGTATTTACTGAGTAATGCAAGCTGCGATAGTAGTGAACTTGGCTGCTCGCTAGGCATGTATTACACGCTCGAACGGATATCGAGCGAGTATAGCACAATTTCGTTTTTAAACTGAGCCGGTTCCGTAAAGAATATATTCAGGTTAGCGCCAATTAATGAAACCTAGTTATAATAATTTAAAATTCTTGGCAAATTAAAGAATTTATTCATGCGCGCGTAAAATTAACAGAAAACCCGCGACAACAAAATGAAAAATAAATAAAAAAGAAACAAAATGAACAATAAATAAATAAAGGAGAAATAACCCAACATTAAAATCAAATTATCACCAACCTCTTGAAATTATATACCCAGCTTAAGGTAGTAATAATGTACCAGTCTGAAGATGGTCGTGATAGGCTCAAACCCGTACGGTGAAAAAATTATAAGTGTTTTAATTCAAAATGGAATTCCACCAAGAACTACATATTTCAAAATTATTAAAGATTATTAACATAAGAAAGCTTTGGATAAAATATTGTTGCGTTCCTACGTAATACAACTGAATTATTTTATAGCTATACAATTTTTGCATGTTTTATCTACGCAAGGAGCATGTTGGAGCAATAACTTTATATTTAGAATTTTTTACAATAAGAAATAAATAGTAAATTTTGAGAGTTTAGTTTTCAAAATGTCGCAGATCAACTTTAATCAAGCGGTGGTAGTGGTAATGACCATCTCTAGGTGTACATTTAAAGTCTGCATTACTTCGTGTCATTTGCCAATAATCTTTCAATGAAAACATTTATACGACCTTCGTCCGACTCTGCTTTCCGCTGCAAAGTTTTAATGTAATAAACGCTTCAAAACAAAGTTATTTTTAGTTTAATCGTTAACCGAATGCCGGGTTGCATAAGTTACCAGCGCCATGGAAATTCCTCACGATTGCAGTTTAAATAAAAACTGAAAAAACTTGCGGATAACTTTTCCAATTATCCGCCAGCGTTTGATCCGTGGCGTAGAAGTCTCAAGAAAGTCGTTGGTTAAATTTCACCCAAGAGAAAAACGACGCAATCACTTCGTTAGAATATTATAATCTCGACGTGTCTCCCAAGCCAGTGAGAACTTCGGTGAGAATTTTATTTTGCACTTAAATGATGCTTCTCTCTCGAATTATTAATATCGCGGATCCATCTTCGTTCGCGTGATGCACATTTTGTATAAAAAAAACGTGAACTTGTATTTTTCAATATATTAAAGGAAAGAAGGATCTCTCGCCTCATATTCTCATGCAAACTTGTCGAAGGCTTCTAGCAGGACCACCTTACATGGTTTACCTGGTCATGCCGATGAAGACGAATGTCCTTTATTTGTAATTATCATTGTTTCTTTATTTAATTCGCAGTGGACGAATCCAGTACCTCCGAACATACATATAAATTTTTTATTTATTTATTCATTCCTCGTGATCAAATCATCCAATGATATAATAAACTCTAGATACATTACAGGCGTGAAATCGTGGCAAGTCAAAAATAAGGTAATTGCCTTACTTGCATTCGTTATCGAACGGACCCTCTTTGTGATTGGACGCGACGGCACACCGAAAAAAGAGTCCCGGGGAAAAGGGAACAGAGTATCGTACACTATTGTAAGAATGAGTATGTTATTTTAGTCACCGTGACTTCAAATTACCTGATTTTTCTGCATTTGCTACATTTGAAATCAGGATAGCATGGGGAATAACGTGTCTATTTATAATACGTCAATGTTTGCGACCCATTTTTTTCCACATGAATATTCTTTGATCAGCTTTATATTTCCTCCCAATTTGTCCATTTTTTACTCTATCATAAAGTGATCTGCAGTCAGTCTACTTTATTTGTTATCTCCAGGCTTCACTTCTGCACAATGTCAACACATCAGTCTTAAGACTCCGCCGTGTTCTAATTCTTGCCTCCGCTAACGTGTTTTCATATATTATACTGGAAATCATTTATTAGACTATGACAAATATTCTCCATCCATGTGCTATTACAATACTTCGGCTCCAGCGGCCGCCAGTTGGATCTGTTTTGAAGTACAGTTACTCGGACTATACAATAAACTGGTGCAGACAGTCTCCGATCCCAGTGTCACGCCGCTCAGGTCAGGCGGTCATCCGGTCATGATGCTGACCTGCCCCAGCGCGCTCGGTTCTCCGGCGTGGTCACTAACTTTCCCCGCGATTTATTAACGTTTAATAACCTCGTCACATTTATTAACGCATTATAACTTAGTGAGATTTATTAACGTTTAATAACCTCGTCACATTTATTAACGCATTATAACTTTAATAAATCTCACCAAGTTATAATGCGTTTATTAACATTTAATAAGCTTCGGAACTGGAGAGAACTGGCACTAAGCCGAGATGAGTGGAGGAAGATTATTGAGGAGGCCAAGACCCACCGAGGGTTGTAGTGCCAAGAGTGATGATGATGATGATTAACATTTAATAACGAATTCGGGATAATACGTGGAACAACCAATTTATCATTACCTATAACAAGTTAAGTCACTTTTTCATTCATAATCCGTAGGATGGATCTGTCTTCATGTTCTTAATTCGGTCTTCGTTCTCGTCACGCCAATTTTAGTCTGTACTTACGTCCAAACTTACTTAGGATACTAAATATACTTAGTATCCTCCTGAAGAAGGGACCTTTTGTCTTGAAACATGTTTGAGTGTTTAAAAATGAAATTAGTGGTTGAAACAAAGTTAATTGTTTTAATCATAATCATGTAAAATGTTACCACAAAGTCATTTTGCGTTTATTGAAGAAATTATATAATAACTGTCAAGATACAGAAGTTGCAATATTGCTATTTTCAGATATATGCGTATTCTACTGGTGATGTTTTGGGTTGTTGCTGATCAGGACTGACGCTGTTTATTGCCAAAACGAAAACTTGTCGGACAATTATCCACTTTAGGAAGTTGCTTGGTAAAAACGCCCAGAAAACATTTTATTTTCAAGTGTTTTTTATGCATAATAACGCCACGGAGTTTAACGAACTTTTTCAAACATCGTGTGGCCATTTCAGTCACGCTATTATAATTCATTTAAGATTTAAACGAAATCTAAATATAATCATTTTCAATTACAATATTACTAGAATGATAATAAAATTCCTTTGTTGGTTCTTATCTACATGGGTCCAGTACGCCCATGGTAGTACAATTTAAATTACGTCTCTGTACCGTGAACATGAATGACATCCTCAACAATGAGCGGACACTCTATCGCGCAGCCGCACGTGTCCGTGATGGGTGAAGCTTTTTGATTTGATATCAAAAGCAGTCATATTATTTATCTCTCCTCTTGTCCTCTCCGACATTTCCCCAAACATCCGGCCAAAAAATATCGCGGTGGTCATTATTTATTTATTTACCACACGGTACAACGTACCATTAAAAAACAATGTATAGAAAAATGTATAGATTGATTGGTATTAATAATATAAAAATGGAGATAGCTATAATTCTATATAACCCATGATAAAGTGATGTATAAAGAAAAACAAAACATTAAGCGAATGACATAAAGTATAAAAAAAATACATCAAAATGAAATAATAGTTATCAAATCAAATATAATATTCAAGAATCAATAAAAATACAACAAATTAAAATAATAGTAAAGAAATTAAGTCTGAAATTCAAGAAGCGACAAAATTACAACAAAATGAAATAATTGTAAACAAATCAAATCTGAAACTCAAGAAGCAATAAAAATAACAACAAAATAAAATGAAATATGAAATTCAAAAAGCGAAAACAAAGGATAGACATGACATCAATAATTATAAACAACCGAATTCGTCCAGAAGAGCTTTCTTGTATTGATGCATAAGTAGAAAAATGTTTATTTTTTCAATTTAACCATTTGCGAAGTTTTTCATTCAAAATGGCTCTCGAGCACTGACATAAAAGCGTATAAACTTACTTAAATAGCGATATGATTAAATGTTAACTTTGTTCTGTTACAATCTATAATATAAATTAATGTTGTTTGCGTGTCAAAAGAGATATTAGCCAAGGATCACAGGAGTAGGTGGGAAATATCTTAAATTGGAACATCGATTATGGGATTGCTAGTAATTAGATACAAACAAGTTTACGTATTTTTTTTAATTAGATGATATGCGAATTCAGAGATGTTAGAGTTTTATCGAAATCGTAATCCAGTGGGTTGGCGCGGGCGCTCCTGGTTCGATTCAGGTGCAATACATCTACATATTCGATTTTCTCATGCCTGGTTGTTTTTGCGAAGTGTTTCGCTACTGTAATTGAGAAGACGCGAACTGTTAATATAGTTAAAATATATATATATATATATATATATTATAATATATTAAAACAAAAAACCTTAATGACCCGTAGATTCGTTCGTCGCTTGGTGATGGCATTTGAAGTATTCAAATCTTCTTCTTTCTTCCTCTCCACTGCTGGATAAAAGCCTCTTCTTTCTCTCCATTTCAGAACTCTGGGAGGCCATCTTGTAGCACCCTGCCTTGCAACGTATCCTGCCCGTTGCCATTTTAGCTTCGCTACACGATCCATGATATCCACTACTCTAGTTCTGCGCCTAATTTCGTCATTTCTAATTCTATTTCTTAGGCTTACTCCAAGCATGGATCTCTTCTTGGATCGTTGCGTGCATTTGAGCTTTTCTACACTTTTCTTTGTAAGGGCCATAGTCTCCAATCCATACGTCATCACTGGCAGTATGCATGATTCAAAGGCTTTTATTTTTAGGCTAATTGGGATCTCTTTGTTCTCGAAGATATGTTTGAGTTTGTTAAAAGCAGCCCAGCTTATTCCTATTCGTCTTCGCCAAGACGAATTGAATTAATTTGAAAGTATATAATTTAATGAATTTTAAAGTGTATATTGCGTCAAGTATTTGAAAATTACAAAAAATTGGCCAACATTGATTTAATTTCCGAGTAGAGTTTTAGCCGAGTGTGGCCGAGACCTTGTGTAACCTCCGAGCCGCGTACTGCGCGCACTGTTCTGGAGCTGGAGGTCGAGGGTCGAGGGTTTGGGGTCCAGTGACGTCACGTTGCGGCAGTGCCGGCTGGAGACGGCCCTGGGAGCCGTTGTCCCGTGATTTAATAACCCAAACAAAGCCATCGGTGGCCTTTGATCGATGGCTCATTTTCTTTCTGCAATATTTCGATCGCGCAGACATTACGAAAATCCGCGTAAGGTATTCCGAATTCCAGGTGTCTGCGATAAAATGAAAACGTCTGGGGTTTTCGCTTTTATAAATCGTCACGTTGCCCGTCTGGTGTGGGAAGGGTGTGGGTATAAAATCTAGCCTCGCAGCCTTTTGTACGTGTACCGCCTCGAGGCGTTGATAGTGTTGTACTTTCATTTTCGCTTCAAGCTGGTGAATTGATTGTTTTACATTCGAACGCAGTACTCCAAATCGAGCTGAACTTGTGTAGGTATTACTTGCCCAACGTAAATTGGCGTGCGGCGACTTTGGAACTAAAACCCGCCCCGCCCGCACCCGGCGGTAACCCCTCGCCCTGTCATTCTGTTCATTCTCATATTTGAGTGTGAGCTGTGACATCTTGATTTCCAATATACGCTGAATCATTATGTCCAAAACATCCAGCGGCCGCCATGACTGGTTTGTTTCTTTAGTGTTGCCCGACCAAATTTCTATTAAAGGGTCCGACACCGGTCACCGGACATTCTGTACATTATGTATTGTGTAATAAATTTACACCCTGGCGACTTCTGTAACGCGACAGGAACACCCTCCCTCGCACGCCAATTTATACTGGTACGTCTATACAGTGTTGTACAGAATCCACTATTTGTCCCTGGGCCTGAGACAGGGCACTATCATTATGCACAAGTCTTATGCAGATATATGTGTATCTCTAAAGGTGCCGTGCTCGTCTTCAGATGGAGGCATCTGTTTACTTGCAGGTGTTCACAACTTGTCCAACTGCCTGTGCCTGTACTGGACTCCGAGACCGATCCGCTTGCGCATGTTTTGCAGCTAGGACAGTTTCGTGATCAGCCAACGTTTTAATTGTATTTTCCAATTAATAATCATTTATAAACGCGTTATTATTTAGGTCTAGAAATTCTACGCCCAAAATATTCAACTTTACGCTATATCCATACATTATTTCTAGTTTCTGTGCAGATCTTTTAGTTCTGCTGTAGTTGCGAATTTTTCTTTAGCGTAACATCTCGACCACGTGATTAAACTATGAAAATTACTCGAGTTTCTTGTTAAATGTGTCGGCAATTTAATTTAATGTTGTGGATATTTACACGTCCTAACGTAATTAAGATATCTCTATATTTCAATACGCGATAATTTTACAATTCACCGAATCTATCACGCTTTATTTTATACTGAGACACGCGTGTTATTCGTGATGTCAGCAAATTAACATACTCGGATGAACAGGTCCGGCCTTGGGCACACTGAACCAAACTTAATTTCATTGTTCGTTCAAAATTCGAGCCCAAACCCATGGAAATAAATCGACATGATTGAGCAGATTCAAAAGAAATTCTTGCGCCAATTATACATGCGCAGAACAGGAGAATATCCTACATTCATGAACCACGAAGTACCGCTGAGGGAATGCAACTACCGCAGGCACACAGGAGGGCCTAGTCACTTTGGGGGTTAAAATTTTAAGAAATATAATTGATGCTCCAAACTTAACGATAGCATTGAAAGCATCAAGCAGAGGATCGCCTCCACATAGGTACTCACTCCAAGTTACAAATTGCATAGTAAATGGAGCAATATGTTACGCAATTTAAAAAAATCGGGTTCCGTACTTACGGGCGCCGGGCGTTTTACGGAAATAAAGAAAATTCATTGAAAGAGGAAAAGTTAATTTTTCATATTTATCGCCCCGAGTTTCAGTAAAGTTTATTATCACAAATTGTCAGAGACCGAAGAAAGATGTATTATTCATATAATATTCTAAATTTTTATTAACTACAACACAATATGCTCCAATCGGAGACAGCATTGCTAGGGCCGGCCCTGCTTACAAGTTTTAGTGATAATAATATTTTTGTGCTGCGTATTGCTAACGTATTGCGATGTTCATAATAATCAAGAGGTCAAGGCAACAAACAGATTTGCTTACTCTACGGCACCCACATTACATATACGATTGTTACACTTTTAAAGGCCTGTTGCATCAACTTGAATTATAGTATAATTTCGTAAAAATCTGATTTTTACGAACATGGTTGGTGAAAAATGGAACAGTCGATAGTTTAAACGAAATAATACTAAACCAAGTTGATGCAACCGGCCCTAAGGCATTAGAATTTAAAAATATCAACTTGCTTGCGTCCTATCTCATAAATAAATAATGAGACGGAATATGTTATGTACATTTACGTCCTGAATAATATGTTGGCGTCTTATTCTTATCTTATTTTCCATTTGTTATTTCTATATATATTTTTATCGCGATAAGGTTTATTTTGCAGTCCGTAAATAACTGCTGCACAGCACAAAACTGCCCACCAACGTCAATCAGATGTTATTTTAATCCTACATCAATCTAAAAGGACCTCCATATTTTCCTGACTCGATATTCAGACGTGTCTTTATCTAGCACAGGCTCCAAGCCCGACATACGAGTTTTTAACCTCTTCTCAGCTGAAAAGGGTTCGAACTGGTTGTGTGCTGTCACTCCAGCGTTTAGAAGTTTGGTTCCGTGTTTTATGTGAGGACTTCGAGACCTTCAAAACCGTCACGTAGTGGGCTAGCGGAAGTCCGTCGTTATCAACATTATTTAAAGCGATATTTTTGTGATTTTTTCGGCAACTACGGCCTTGTCGACGATCTCGATGCGTTCAGAAAATACGCAATAGGCTCAATGCTATTTAAATAAAAAGTTTATAAATTCGCTAAATATAGGGCGCTTTAGATTTAATAAAATTCTCTTTATACTACACTGGAAGTCGGACTCGTAATTGATAAATACTGTCAAATTCGGAACGCGGTAATGAAAAACAATTATCCACCAATATTTGAACAGAACAAAGTAACAAGGATAAGGATGATATTAAAAAAAATCTGGTGCTTAACTTGTAATGATTGCCATCATTTTTATATTGGTAAAGCTTGTAGAAATTTTGATATTAGAATTAAGGAGCACTTAACACGTTAAAATAGCACTGACTATTCTGAATTTTCTCATCATCTTTTGGAAATAAACCATTATTTTGATATTAACAAGGCATTAGAAATTTTACATACAATACACAGGATTATACTTTCAATTAAGATAAATTATATATGTCTTACGGAGACGAAGCTATTTTACATAGGAAAGTATGTATGGAAGTCTTTTTTAGGCATTTACAGGGCTTACGACCTATCATATACTGACTGATGTGATCACTTTACACAATGTAACGTTCAATTCCACCCAAGATCAAGCGAATTTGGAAAGTTGTATATATATAGGCCGATATGTCGTGAACTTGAAAAACTAAGAAAATTTGCGTTTTTGGTATTTATGTAACTCGCTTACTTCATTCAATACAATAACGCTATCGCCATCTACGGTTGAAATTTGTCAATCCCAGTATATACATGTCGTCGCTGGTAAATTATACTTTTATTTTTTAATAATAAATTCTCGTCTCCTTTTATTTGGTCGAGAGGTCGCGGGATGCCACGGCGCACCGATAACTCGGTCCTCGGTAACCTAAAAGATCGAGGAGTCTCGTCTCTTCAGCAGCAGACCATCACTCCGTTGTTTGTAGTACTCTGTTAAGTATCTCACGGATGGCCTTGCCGAGCCACAAAGTGATCCATTAGCAGTTTCAACAATAAACATAAACAAATCGTAAAAGCTACGATAGTGCGAGTAATTTTCGCCTAATCATCGAGCGATATGCCGTGACTGAAGAACACCAAGTCAGAGATTGCCGAGTGGGCTGGCGGCTGACTTGCTCTCGACTGGTAATCTTCACTTCTGACCAGAACCGCGTCACTTAACCCTCGAGTACCTAATCGAGTTGATGATCAAATAATAGAAAAAAGAATCCGTAATCAACAAGTAATTACGACTTATTGTACGACGGTACGCAACTGTCGATTATGGTCGAGAATGATTACTATTGTCACTAGAGATGGGTCATTCATGAACGAACTGTTATTTTAGAACAGTTCACTTTACTGAACGAATGAACGGTATAGTTCACTTAAGTGAACTGGTTGTTCGCAGGAAAAATAATTCATTCATTAAATTCTGCTGAAATTTTTGGGTAAGACGGTTAAGGGATAAAATTCTTGGAAATTGAAATTTTTTTAGCCGTCAATTTTTATTTTTATATCGGACCGATATATTTTTACCTGTGACCTTTTTTTTGGTCACCAAATTTGTTGTTGATATATTTTTTCCGGTGACCTTTTTCAAAAGCTTTTCCCTCAATTTTGTTATATTTTTAGAGAAAATATATCGAAAAAATATATCTAGTAATTGAACAGTTCACTTTACAAAATTTGAAGTAGATTAAAACAGAAATTCAAAGAACTACCGAACGATTTAAAATGAACAGTACATTTGACTGAACGATCTGGTGAACGAAAGTTCAGTTAACTGAACTAAAATTCCAATCTCTAATTTTCACGCGAGGATTGTGACAAAATATTGAATGCTAAAGCTATTACCATTTTAATTTATTAAGTCACATTCGTGAACTCGCCAGCGATACGTGGCGCAGCGAGGAAATATAAAATATACGCTAGTTAAACAACGGCGCACGTCGCTCTACTGTGCTTATAACTTTAAACTTTAATTTTTAATGATTATTCACGGAGTTGCTCTTACGGCGCAGTGTTGACGCTGCGGCGCATATCACGTGACTCGATTGGGGTCACGCTTTGTGCGCGCAAGTTTTTTTCGCTTTTATAATATATCGCACCCAAATTTTTTTCATATATTTGCACTTAATACGTAAGGTAAACATTAAACATTACTTATTACATGGACGCGAGCCTATCTCGCTGTATACGCGAGGTACGGCTGTGCTCCAATACACAGTTAAAAATAATTTTATTTTCGTATTAAGCATTTACAATCGAACAATACTCTGTCGTTCTCTTTTATTGGTTCATTTAATTTGTTCATAATGCGGTTTCTCAGCCGAGATCATTCTCGAAATTTCCAACAGTACCAACCTACTTTATATTTTACGCTGTAGAATCTAGTAAACTCCTAAACGTAGTATAATCAACTTAATAGATGTAATGAATATGAATCTGCTTTGTTTCCAGAGAGAATATGTTCTGTAATAATACGGATTGTTTTCTTCACGTGTCTCAAAGTGTAGAGAATTGTTTCACCCGATACTATATCCCAACTCGGAGTTAGTTTTACAGTCAGAGACAATAAACCGCGGTTAACGTTGTGTTGACAGGGGAATTTAAATATTTATTCTCGTTCTGTGGTGAACCCCGCTTGTAAAATCTCTCACCACGTTCATGTTTACGAATGCTCCATCCCTTCGATGTTCTACGGAGGAAATGTTCTTGTACTGTTTATTGTTTAAAAAATAAAATAAATAATTGTGTATGCAGATGTTTATGGATGATATAAGAGTCAGATTTTTCTATATTCCACTAAGGAATACGGTTTAATTTATTTAGAATAAGGTATGTCTTTCACGAATTTAGCACATTAATTAAAAATGATTTATCTTGAGTTAGGTGCTGTAGCGTCTACTCGTCTGCGTGTCTGTCGAAAAAACTTTGGATCAATTTTTAACCCTTTTCCCGTGATCCAATCGAGCTGAAACTTTGCAGGCAGACTCGTGGCGACGATAAAAATGATCTAACTAAATTTTCGTTAAAAAATGTAATAATTGTGGATTTTTCGAAATTTCAAACTGGAAACCATACAAATGAGAAAGGAGCCCAACTAGTCTGACTCGAGCCATGGGTCCGATCAGACGGTTTCGCCGACGCCGTGCCCCCTATACCAATTATTACGTTTTCAATATTCTACAAGTTTTAAGGATAATAATACACATGGAATAGATTTTCCACATGAACTTAAAGCAAGAGGAATACGTTGATAGAATATCAAATTGGAAACAATACGAATGAGAAAGGGAGTATAATAAAAACGTGGTTTTTATGGGTTAGTTTTATTGATCATTGATTTCATAAATATATTTTAATATTGATGTAAAAACTCACAGTTTTCAATTACTTATATTCATAAAATACCAATCACGCTTAAACTGATGTGGCAAGTGTAGCAATTTATCTCTTAACACAAACAAAGTTATTGTTTGTTTTTTGTGTAACTAGGTCTTCGCCGAGTTTTTTTTTATCATTGTTTTGAATATAAGCAGGTCGGGGAGTAATTTGCCGAGTCTTGGAATTGTTACGTGGAATGATTGTTCACCGTAATAAGTCCATATGATTAAGTACATCTACCTGGCTACTCGGCACGTATATTTCATGCACGAGCATAACGCTTTTTATATAATTAATGGTCTCATATCGAACAGGTATAAGAATAATTAGCGAGCCGCTGGAATTTTAACAAATTAAACGGGTCGTAATTTTCCTTACCCTGCTTAGAAGCGAAGCCTGTTTTCATGGTGTACTGAAGGTTGCCCGACGGAAGCAAAGTGAAGTACATATTGTATTATGATTGTAAAAGTCAGAAGTTTCGTGTATTTCGTTCATTGACGCTGTGAAAATTAATAAAAACGAGAAATATGCGTACTGAAATCAGTTCTGTACTTAACTTCAAGAAAATTCACATTAGGCAACTGATTTTGATATAAAAAATAAACAGTATACTGTGGAATATAAAAGCTAAAATAAATTTAATGCAGTCATCGAGGATTAGAAATTATAATGTACTGAATTCGAGATTTTATAGGAAACATGATTTTGGATACACAAAATTTAGAATTCAGTAGGTACATTGTAAATTAGTAATCCTTGGTGACTGCATTCAAATTTTTATTTTTATTTTTTGAGTATTGCTGCTTTTGCTTTTTATACCCCGCATATATGGTTCAATTCTCTTTCTTTCGTATTAAGAAAGTGTAATTCGTGTTTTCTTGTCGGTGTAATTCTCGCCATCAGTTTCGACCTTAAAAATTCTCGCCATGAGTTTCGACCTTAAAAATTCTCGCCATGAGTTTCGACCTTAAAAATTCTCGCCATGAGTTTCGACCTTTATAATTCTCGCCATAAGTTACGACCTTAATAATTCTCGTCATAAGTTTCGTGCTTAATAATTCTCCCCATGAGTAATTCTCGCCTGGCCCCACCCAGAAGTTGTCTGTGGGTGTCTGCACTCGCCTCGCCCATTATTCGGTGTATTTTCCTGCCCCTTCTTTTCTGTCTTCTTTTATTTAAATTCATCACATTGCAAAGCGCCGAATAAAATTAACCCTTAAAAAGCCACAAATTATTTATGCAACTAAATATTTTCCTTTATTTTTAATTCATCGAGATGGTCTCTGTTTAATGTGAAATGGCGCCTGCCTCGCATAAAAAGTAATGAATTCGGCATGTTTTTGGCAGTAAATCACTATAAGGTGTGATGGCTTCAGACAGGCCAGGAGACGGTAAACAGATAAACAGTAGAATGCGGGGCGGGAACAGATGCGCCGGCCGTGGTATTAATACCACGTGGAGACCGCCACACGCAAAGGTCGGCCCGGGGGCTTTATAAACAGACCATTCATCAATAGACAATTCATGTTATATCATGGTTGTATTATACAATTATAGTAGAAAGCTTCTCTTCAATTTTAGTATCCTTTTATATGCGATGGATCATTTTTAATATTAAGCTACCTTCCTGTAGAGACTTTAATTCTTCTGATATTATTCATGTTATGGCAGTTATTTTGGAGTTACTAATAATAACACCAATACTATACTAATAACATCATCATCAGGTTAAATACAATTTTCTGTCGGTCTATTTGATTAGAACGCTGTGGCTTAAAAGTGGGGGGGGGGAGTTTGATATGGAAATCAATGATAATCATTTCGCTATATCATTGAAAGGTTTGGCAGGTACTTCGTGGTGCAACATTATAATTTAAAATATATTTTATTTTAACTTTGTAATACACACACACAATAAGAGTTATTAATTACTACTATAATTTCGAGAGGACACACTTATCTATACCTGATGATGAGATGGATTGCTCCTCTCGAAACTATAGTAGTAATCAATAACTCATATTGTGCGTGTATTACAAAGTAAAAGTAAAACATATTTTAAACCATTTCACTATTTTAAATCTTCTTCTTTCTCTTATCCCATTTCATTTGGGGTCGGCTCTCCTTATACTTTTTTTCCACGATTCCCTGTTCTGGGCCAGCGCTTCGTCCAACTGGGCATTCTTCAGGTCCTGTTCCACACCACTCCACCATGTGGCGCTGGGTCGACCTCTACCTCTTTTTATTTCTTGTATTTTGAGTGCGGAATGCACTGCATGATCTCAATGCCTCATGACATGACCATACCATCTCAGTCGCGATTCCTTCACCTTTTCAGTAACAAAACTGCCCCTGATATGCTTATTTCTCACTCTGTCACGCTCGTTACACCCCCAGAACATCTGAGCATCTTAATTTTTCATTCTTCACTCATATTCGCTATTTAAATGAATGTGTCAAAAAAGGAAAACCACTATGTGGTGTGACGCCAGAATGCAGTAAATCCAGAACGCAAAACGCGTTCAAGGTCAGCTCGTAACTTGTAACTGGCTGATGACTGACGACGACCTTGCAAAAAAAAAATAGGCAGGAGTTTTCCTGTACATGTATTAACTTATTCGTCGTTTCCTCATTACCTGATCGAGAGTGTGACACCTCATCATTGCGAATGTCGCACGAGCGTTCCCCATTACACTTTGATTGGCCAAGACCATACTTGCCTGCCCGTCTTTTTTCCACAGACCTTAATTTATCCAGATTGTCTTTATTATTAAGACCTGGCACGATCAGATACTGCAGGTATTGGAGGATGGTCTTGGTCAGGTTTAAAAGCCTCAACAACCGTAGAGCACGCATGAGAAGATGCATGAATGTAGCCGAAGCAAAAGTGGCCATTAAAGATATTTAAGAGAAATGACACTGAACGGATACATATATGGGCCCCAAAATAATTGCAACGTATTTGATTCGAACGATTAAGATATTCAAACGAAGGTATTTAATTATGTAGGTATATAAAGAGTTAAGGGTATTATTACAGTCGTTAGACATATTCAACTGTAAATGGTTATGGATATTTTATACGAACCGTATTTTTTTTCCGAGAAACGGTTCTCAACGTTTCGTTGAAGTCGTATTCAACGTCGTCAGGAGAACGACCTGCACCCGCCTGAGTCCGTCCTGTACCTCCGCGGGTACAGGTCGTTCTCCCGTTGACGTTGAATACGACATCAACGAAACGTCGAGAATCGTTTCTCGGAAAAGCATAGGGTTCGTATAAAATATTCGTAACCATTTACAGTTAAGTATGTAGGTGTATAACTAGACGTAGATATACGACATAAATATTTATTTGCAAAAAGCTTTGCAAAAAGCTATTTAAACTGATAGGATATAAACATATAAAATTATAAAACATATAAAATTGTTAAAACAAATAAAATTGTTAAAACATATAAAATTATTATACTACTATTAATTATTATAATAATTATATAATTAATATTAATTATTATAGACATATAAAATTGTTAAAACACATTAAACTCTCTGTAGAATAGATAATACAATTTTTTAATTTTTGTTCCACTTTTTCATGTTTTCTTGTGTTAAGAAAATGCAATAGATTAAATATTTCAGTTTTTATTGATATTATTAATTTACCTTCGTGGATATATTCAAACGCCTGTTTTTTCAAAGTGCTTTCAAGATACGCATCTAATGCCGTATCTTAAAAGTATCCTCCTCCTTTCTGATGCTGATGATCTGATGACGAGGGCTCGAATGAATCTCATTTTAATCCCATCTTATACATCCTTCCTAGCATATCTTCCGTGGCCTATCGTAGACCGAGGCTGTCGCCCTATTCATTGCTGCGTCATAGTTCTCTTTGTCGTCTGCGGATGATTCTAGATATTTAATTTTGCAGATGGTTCCAAGAAGCTTTTTCGTATTGTATCGTATTGAACTCGTAACGGCGGCAGTAGATTTGTTAATTGCAAATGTAATAATTTTGAAATTCTAAATGATGGTTTTATCATTAACGTATTATAATATAGACACGTTATTCCCATACTAGCCGGCTTTCATATACAGCAAATATTACATTGAAAGAGACAAAAAATCACATAATCAAGTAATCATGTAAAAATCAGGTAATTTGAAGTAACGGTGACTAAAATAACATACTCATTCTTACAATAGTGTACGATACTCTGTTCCTTTTTTCCGTTTCGGTCCGTTCAATGACGAATGCAAGTAAGGTAATTTACCTTACTTTTGAGTTGCTAACGTTGTAACGTATCTACAGTTTATTATATAATTGGGTTTTACCGTTAAATTAAACAAAATTTAACTTCATGTCCTTGGGGCCGGTTATATCAACTTGGATTATAGTAATATATATAGTTTAGATTATAGTAATATATATAGTATTTAAACCTTTCGTTTAAAGTTTAAACCATCGATTTTTGCGTTTTCTACCAATCACACAACCGTATTCTCCTTTGTCAGGACAAAATAATTATTTGGACTCACTTCGTCCCGCTCAGCAATTTTATCAGCATTTTACTTACAAACAAATTTATTTTTTATTTAGCAAGACTGAATTGGAGAATAGTGTGACGTTTAAAAAAAACATATATTCAAGTGTTCAAAAAAGAAATTATAATTGCAAACGAGCCGGCTTTTAAGTCGCCCGGCACAGTGCAGTGGTTTGAAATGTAACGCGGAGGATGCCTCACCCCATTCGAGTGCACTGACATGTCCACTTCGTGTCATGCGCATCTGTGAGGAGACCTTCAGCAGCAGCGCGAGTCGGGGGCGACCATCCCGAAGCGAGGGTCGATGGTGCGATATGTGAAGTTCGGCTGGAAGGCCAGCGACATCAAGGAGCGCAGCAAGAAGATGGAGGGAGTGCAGCAGAAGATAGTCGAGGAGGGGAGGGAGAGGATAGAGGCGGCGCGATCGGCGGCGGCGGAAGAAAAGGACGACAAAGGAGTAGAAGACGTCCCAGCCAGTCAGCAGGACTCGGGAGACGCCAAGGATCTGGCGGGCACAGACACGGTTGCTCCAGACTTCCTAGCACGGTGAGGAAAAAATACCTTTAAAATTGATTTGTATATATTATATTCAAGAACACATTCTTATTGTTTTTTTTATTTATTTAATTCTTAAGTTAGTTAATATTACATTGTATATTAACGAGTATTTAACATTTTACATTCTTAAATCTATTACTAATATACTATCCATAACAGCCTACATATTTACATTTACATCTAATCTAATCTATGGTACAATATATAATTAATAATACATCTTATGCTCTACAATTCTATACTATTTTTACAATAATTATAGCATTTACAATAATAATTTGTTTCTAAATACATTCATCTTATTTATATTCTTCAAGTTTTCATATATTTTTACACCTCTGTACATTAGACAATTCTGTGTATATACTTTTTTCTTATATGGTAATCTTATTCTATTCCTATTTTTTGTGTTATATGTATGTACATCACTATTTACACTAATTTTGTTCAAAAAATATTTTGGCATTTTGTTATTAAAAATTTTGTGTATAAATATGAGAAAGTATTTTTTTAATTTCCATCCAATTGAGTGCTTTTCTCATTCATCGTGAAGTTGCAATTTTTTCAGAACATAGTTCTGTGAAATTTAAAACCAAGTTAATTAATCAATTAGAAAGATATACAGAAAAATCAAATCCACGAAAAAATATTTGTCCGCTACCGGGATTTGAACCACGGATCTCCTATCCGGGGCGCTTGCCTGTGATGGACAGATCTGTGGTTCGAACTTTGTTCTGAAAAAATTGCAACTTCGCAATAAGAATGTGTTCTTGAATATAATATATGGGTGTTGTATCAAATGTGTACAAAAATAAATAAAAAAATAAACGGTTAATTCTGGCGTCCTCTAGCGGCAGCAACACAAAGTAATTTGTGCCTACCGCACCAGAAAAAGTGGATTGCTATAAAAATGAATAATAAATGTTAATCAATTGATAAATGAGACTTACAGATAAGGTCGATGTATTCACAGAAATATACAAGGCCGCTGCCCGGGATAGGAGGAGATCCGTGGTTCGAATCCCGGTAGCAGCCAAATATTTTTTCGTGGATTTGATTTTTCTATACTTCTTTCTAATTGATTAATTAATTTGGTTTGATTTGTATAATTTGATATGATAAAGATTGTCGAATATGACATTGTTTGGCTTGTGTTGTGCTGTGCTTAGATTTGATAAGTTTTTGATAAGTTTTCGTATTTAGACGTACATTTTCCTATTAACGACCAATCCAAAATTGGCCACATTAATATTAATCATAAACCATTGATAGATGCTAAGATACTCCATACATGGTAAGCAGAGCCCTCTAGTCGTACATATGCAATGATACCTCTTAGAAAACAGCTGAATAATGCATGTATTTATGCATTTATTGAATAAATTAACTTTGCTGATATTATCACGCCTAAAAAAGACCGTGCAACCGATGCTAATGATGCGTGTTGAGTCGAAGTCCAGGATGTGGAGACCATATTTAACCTGCGCCAGACCAGCGGTTATCTGTCTGTCGCTGGTAAAACTCTTCCGACAGTTGCAGGAAGTATCATGTCGTATTACGTCCAACTGGTTTCGCTGAGAGGAATCTCACCGTCTGTGTCTCTACAGCGGAAAAGCAAACTGTAATTCATCTCCACATATTGCATATACCATAGATCATATTTATTAAATTAAGGACTTATAAATGCTGTCTCCGGTAACCAAGAATTAAAATTATCCAGCTTCGTGATCGGATATCGAATACTCGTATAAATTTTTCTATATAGACAAATTTGTAAGGAAACTGATATAATTTAAATTGATAACATTTTGGTTAATTTTCACACATCCAAAATTGAAGTTGCTGTTTTATCGCTGTAATCAATCGTAAAGGTTCAAAAAATAGAATGTTTCCAACTGTGACGATGTTATCTTCATTGATGCGATCCGATCTGTAATTTGAAAGGTAAATGTACCCGTAACAAGGATATTTCAGTCTTTTACACGGAATGAAATGTTTGAATTGTCGATGTACCAAATTATATATTACACAGAACCAAGATCTTTTTAATATTCGATTAAAGTACCAAATTTTCACGTATTTGATTAACCACAACTGATCCCAAACCCAGCAAAGCGGGGGTTACATATGGCGGTACCAGCGAAGGGCGATGGGGGGTAAACGGGAACGATAGTGTGGACTGTATAAGAAGAAGGGTGAGGGCACAGAACTTTCTTTTGCTTGATTTGTCTGCCGACAACACTTCTTTCTTGAAGTGCGAAATGGGGTGTTCGGACGAAACGATGGTGACGATAATACTCCGGAGGTGGCGATCGATATTCTGTGGTAATCTTAAGCCGGGAGATAATGTCTCACTAATCGTGGTGTTGGTTTTGTACTAAGGGAGGTGTGCTGGACGACGAGGGAGTGGGAGGGTTCTTTATATAAATTATATACTTTCTAAAAGACAGACATTACGGCCTCAAGATGAACTAACGCCTAGTCTTTCAATATTGAGTTGGGTTACAATAGACCATTGCACGGTTTTAAGGTTTCCTTACCTTTCTAAATGCGAAGTAAATAAATCAGAGTTGAAGGAAAATTGAGATTTCTTTTTGAATAATTAACAGGCCGTGTCCAGATGCCCGGGCAGGCAGTGGTAGAGAGCAGACAGCTGTCTCTAGATAGTAATGGCGACCCGCGAGCCTCGGAGAAATCGAAAGACAACAAACGGGTTACTGGTTCTCAAGAGCAAACAAATTAACTAGTCTCTATAATTATTTTTCTCTAACCTAATCACCATTTACGTAAATGTATTACAATCAACTAAAACATTCGATGGAAACCTAATTTTATATGTTGTGTACTATTATCTTAATGAATTGTGATACACACTGCAATTTAATGTGTTTGGTACCACGATAAAACATATAATATTAACATTTTATTTTATCTTCGCATTTTGACACTTCACTCGCAAGCCCGATTCCTATATAAACTTGTTCGTTCATTACTTGATACATGTTTTTGGTGAAAATAAAACGTCATTAAAAAAATGGTGCCATTCGGACTTTCATTGGTTTGAAGACATTTCTTTCAAGAAACTTTAAATTCGCACGTTTTCTTAGAATTTTTTATTATAGTTTTCTGGGATATTCTGCCGTGTGTACAGATCTTTCTGGCTGATGTTTGAATCCCATTACAGGGTCTATCATCAGTGCTGTTGAGCCAGAAGATTTTGAACATGAAAACATTTTTTATAATGTTTGATAATGCAAAAATTGAAAGGGATTTATACATCACTTTCATCCATCATGTGATACTCTAACTACTTTATAGGTCTACTATCTATATTATCTAACCATCATATCGTTTAGGATCCAGTTAAACAAATATAGATTCTTGAGGAGGCCAAGACCCACAAAGGGTCGTAGTGCCAAAAGTGATGATGATGATATTATTGATGTTTATAGCGTTAACTTTGTGGTTTGACATAATTATTAATTTTAATTGATTAAACAACTTTGTATTAACCACTTAACTAGTAACTCTACGTCTACCGGTTTCGATACTTGTATGTATCTTCATATATAATTTATGAATAGCCCGTTACTTGATATATTCCCCATTTCTGCGTCCATTTCTCAATTACCCCCACCATAACTGAAGCCACGCCTCCATTCAAAATTGATTTGTTTGCTAGAATAAGTAATGGATAGTTAGTTTGCGTCCGTCTTGATGAAGATACAGTGGTATCGAAACCGGTAGACGCAGAGTTACTAGTTAGGTGTTTAATACAAAATTGTTTAATTAATTAAAATTAATAAACAAATATATTTTTAAATATATAGATATGTTATACATATTTGAGCCTAATCGGTTTTAAATTGTTTTACGGGTTCAAAATGGAAATACGTACAAGAAAATTCTCACCTTTAATCTTGGTGATGGTTGATTATCATCTCAAATGGCATGCTTTGGCCAGAACATTGATCATATAAAACATTATCTGAAATAGCGTAGTTAAAACGGGAAACGTTATTATCAAAACGTTATTTCGAATAGCATCGTTTATCCAGAACATGAAATTTTATGATATCGAATATCACCTCGAGTAGCACAGTTAATATTTATGACCTAAGGTATGCCTTAAAAGTTGTTAATTTTTAAAGTTTTTTCTTGTTTATTGTTTTTTAATGAGACACTAACAGAATAATGGGTACAATATTCTTTAACACAATACATTATTTATTTTAAACTTAGCCCACTATCCCAATAGGGTAATTTCACTTTTTTTTTAATATAAAAATTATAATTTGGTTTAATAAATACATTTATGAAAAATTGATTTTGAAAACAACCATTTTAAACTCCCGCCAAAACGTTTATTTTCCCATGTGACGTCACCTTCAATTTTTATGTTAATCCGACGATTAACACGTAACAACACATTCGCGTTTTTAGACGTTCATTCGTTTTTTTTACAAAACAAGTCGGCTTTTTGTATAGTGCGTCCATAATGTCTGGGAAAAGATTTTGTAAATATTTTATGGAACCCAAATAACTGATAACTCCTGATATTGTTAGAGAAAAATGAAGCCTACATTAAGGCATCTATATAAACACCAGGCAAACACGAGTAAAAACGAACAGTGACCATAGAAAATAAGCAAATTATCTATAATTCCTGCAAAGTGATGTCGTATCGCGTTTTAATGGAATCGTATTTTTTAAATTTTTATTATATAAATCTGAATGAAAACATTATCCCACACTATCCGTGTAGAGTTCTTCTTCTTCTTCTTCTTCATCAGTCTTCGTCTTTCCACTGCTGGATATAGGCCTCTTCCTTATTTTTCCATTCTTCCCTGTTGTTGGATAATTGTAGCCATTTCTTTCCCCCCACAGCGACAATATCATCGGCCCATCTCTTTGGAGGTCTTCCGATGCCTCTTTTATTTTCCCAAGGTCTCCATTTCAGAACTCTGGGAGGCCATCTTATCCTGTCCTGTCTTGCAATGTGTCCTGTCCATTGCCATTTTAGCTTCGCTACACGATCCATGATATTCGCTACTCTAGTTCTGCGCCTAATTTCGTCATTCTAATTCTATCTCTTAGGCTTACTCCGAGCATGGATGTCTCCATGGATCGTAGCGTGCATTTGAGCTTTTCTACACTTTTCTTTGTAAGGGCCATAGTCTCCAATCCATACTGCCAGTGATGACGTATGGATGTAGAGTTACAAAACATAATTTATTTTTCTGAATCTATTTAATATATTTTCATATATATTTGTAAAATGTGAAATTACCCCGTTACGGCCTACTCTATTGTCTGTGATCATCTACAAATATGTAAATAAAGAATTGATGTTGTCTACGGGTTTAGGTTATTGTCAAGAAAATTGATTATTTTTGCGTATTATTACATAATTACATAAGAAAACAGCCATAAGCACCGCTAAGTGTGATAAAAAAGCTGGCTTTAATTAACCCTCAAAGTACTGCACCGGGGTGGAGATTTTCCGCAGTGATAAGGGTGAAGGTCGTAGTGCAAATTCCGCCCCGGCTGGCTTGACCGCAGCGCCCCTGCTCGCCGGCCGAGTGAAGCTCCGCTCCACGCCACGACCAGCTGGTGCGGGCGCCGCATCACCCGCATTCATTTGCAACCTTTATACACCCCAAGTACAAATACTGTCAAAGCACATCCATCCGCACTCGCGATGGTAAATACACAAATGCCAAGCTTACGTGCTACGTTCTAAAAATGCACCAACATTATTTTTTTTAAATTGATTTAATTAATAATATACACGGTTATTTGGAAAACATTAATAGCCTCGCAGGACTATATTCCTGCCATGATTATGAGTCGAAAATGTTTGAGCTATCATGACCCAATATCATTGTTATGGAGATATGCGACATCAAAGTTTTCATTTTTTTTTTCCAATATTTCTGACTTATTTTTTGTAAAACGTTGGAGTATCATTACAGTAACTTATATCGAACATGAAAAATTTATTCCCTTTAATACGAGTCATACCACGTGGTACTGACGCGCGGCGCGATGTCGCGGTGAGCTCGCTCGGGAACCGTGCGCATGGCAACGTTGCCGCGGCACGTAGAAATGCCGCGCTATGTCGTGCGCGACGTCGCGGAACAGTGCGCGACGTTGCAACGTCACGTAGACTCTATGCCGCGCGTGATGTTGAGGGGCAATTTGTCCCCTAGTGAATACATGGCTTAATAATATTTCGCCTTTCGTGTTGCGCGGGTTGCGAAGTGACACGCAGACGGTTTCGGTAACGCGGCCGGTGTTGGGGACTGGAATACTAATTACTATTTCGCAACTCGAACTACTTCCTTCAGTCGGATTTAATTCGTATTATATAATGAGAATAGTAACGTATGCGTGCATTTGTACTGTTTTTTGGGTTGTTGTTTCGGACGGAAACATTCAACACGAGTATGAAACTGTCATTACACGTCTCAGTAGACTGGTCTATTTAGCGTATATGCCGCAATAAAAGTGTTAATTTCTTTTGTATACGTTAACTAGTCAAAGTATTTAAGTAGATACATACTAATTTTAAATTTAAATTTTACAAGTAGAAGCAAAAATTTATTTATTTAACGCCCTTGCGGGCTTTTACAAAATATAAAATAAAATAAAAGTTTTTTTTCAATTGATTCAGCAACATTGTAGATTGACATTTAAAAAAAATATTGATTGTATTATTTGTATAAATCTACTTATATTATTTGATTAATTACACCTACATGTTTCGGAAATACTTTTCCATCGTCAGGGTGTTATATATAATCAAATATTATTTCCGAAACATGTAGGTGTAATTAATCAAATAATATAAGTAGATACATACAAATAATACAATCAATTTTTTTTTAAAAGTAACATAAGACAGATATACAGTTCAAAGATTCAAGTACATATAATAGATTTGTGTAAATTTAGATTGCTGTTAAAAGATTCAAGTAAATATAATAGATTTGTGTAAATTTAGATAGCAGTTAAAAAGATTCAAGTACATCTTATAGATTTGTGTAAATTAAAAAGAGAAGTTTAAGCATTAAAAAGAAAAATTTATTATCCATTACCATTTAGTTGAGATGTAAAGAATTTTATCAATTTTGTCCTATTTTGTTATATTATCAGCAAAAATGTCGACCGCCTCCGCATGTTCATTCCATAATGAGTGTAGTCTGGGGATTACAGAGTTTGCTAATGCATTAGTTCTGACATTTCCACGATAATAGAATAATGTAGTCTGTCTTGATGACCTCGATGGTGCATATAAGTCTTTCAGACTAACAATCTGGGGGCAATCAATCATGTTATTTATGATTCTATACATATATATTAGGTCTGTCAGGGTACGTCTCACAGACAAGTTTAATAGTTGCAAATGATATAATAAAAGTACGCACAAATAAATAAGCTTCTGTATTGCACAAAAAAATATGCTGATATTTACATGCTAGTGTAGTAGTGTAGTGGTTGTGCTGACGAAGAGACTCGTAACGTCTCGAAACCGGTAGAAAAAAGTAATTTTTAGTGGTTATATACTAACATAAATAACATTTTGTTAAATATGATTCAATTTAAAATAACATTGTTTCTAATACCAATCACAGAACCTACCATTTTGGATTTATCACGTATGTTTATATACTAATGTTAAATAGAGTGAGGAACAATGTAATAATTGGAGAAATGGGATAAGTTAGATAAGATTAAGTCAGGTGAGGTTAGATTAGTTGTTAACTTTTCATTTCAATTTTTGAAACAAAGATATCTACGTCTATCTAAAATGTTATACAAATATGTGTATTGACTAGTAAGTTTGTACATGTATAATAGTGCACTCGTATGTTGCAGTATGATATATGTCACATTAAGTCACGCCTCCATCTTAACAGCCTTCAACCAGCAACAGCTCATCACCACACCCTGGTACAATTGCACGTGTGTGCATCAAGGATGTCATCGCAATGCATTAACTGTTTTAAATTAAATATTTCTTTAAAATATATTGTTTCACCGGTACGGCCGTAGATATGCAATGCCAAAGGCAACGGAAAACCACCGAATCAAACCTTCCAAGAAAAACATTTTGGCTGGAAACATAAAAGTAATAAATTAAGTATGCCAGAGATGTTTAAAAAATTTGGATAGTGGTGCGTCATCTACTAATTGTATTCTACATCTATTAATGGTATTCAATAATTTCCAAGCGCTATGGAAACGTCTAGAGCGCTCCACAAGTCTCTCGAGGCGACTACGCGGTTGCCGAAGGATCTAGAAGGCGAAGTTACCTATAATTACAAGGGCGTCACGTGACGCGCAGTCAGTGATTTGTTACGTTTAACCAATTAGCAACAGAGCTCAGCGCAGCGCGACCAGGGTATATTCCAGCGATAATAAATATACTAAGTTCCTACCGGGGCGAGAAGTTTACGTGCGAATATTGAACGGAATTTGCTAGAAAGTGATCAAAGAAATAGAAACAGCGTTAATTAGTGCGAATTAAGAAGCAGTGTAATAATGAGTGTGTGAAATATTCTGGAAACATTCAGTGAACTATAAATTTAAGAAATTAACTCCGATTTAACTCTTGTTCAGTGAGTTTTGTGCGTAATAAATTAAACTTTAAATCTAAGTCTCGTGATAATATGTAGAAATTATTTAATAAATTTATAAAATGAAAAATTAATTTAATTACGGCGAACCGTTTTGTATTCTTATGACCTCTACACAATAGTAAAATACAAGCGGAATTTTCTCTTTGTTTGCATTTGGAGTGGTGATCGGAAAGTGGGAGCCGATAATAGGTAGTGTACCGACTTCCGCCCCCGGGTCAGTGCCCTGCGCTACACCTGATTACATATTCCTCCTTGTCATCCTACCGGGCGACCAACCCGTCACGTGACATCCGAGCTAAACAATCACCAGGCGCACTAAACCGATGCTTTTATTTTCTACTTGGATCGATACAATGGACTACACGCTCGGGCTGACACATATGCACGCGTGTTAAAATCGAACAGTTATTCAAATATCTGAACATCCTGTCGATACCACTCTCTCAAAGTTTTATTTCGTGCACAAAGTCACTGGACACAAATTTGATTCTAATCGATGTTATGACATTTGCACCAATTTTCACTATCGAGAGACTTCCACCTGTCAGTGATTTTTCATTATTCTTCCACGAACATATCTTATAGATGTCTCACAGAGACGAAGTTATATTTTTAAGGGAAAGTAGGTATGGAAGTCTTTGGGTGTTCATAAGGCTTACGACCTATCGTACGACTGGCCTAAATGATCATAGCATGATAGAATACCATGTCTATCAAATTTTTGGAAATTGTATATATTTAAATTTTACGACATGTTCCGTATATGTGTTGTAATAATCCTTAGCGCGACCGGCATCCAAAGCTTTCTCATTCCCCTTATATATATATTTTTTTATGATTTGGAATTTTTTAGCAATATCCTTTAAATGTTTAATGAGATTCCTCCGAATTATTACCATTACACCTCATGTAACATGTCGTAAAATTTAAGTATACATATAAAACTTCCAAAAATTTGATACATATGGTATTCTACCCAGTACTATGTTCTGAAAAATTTGGACAAACTCAAAATGTACCTGCACTTCTGTGATCGCACTTATTCACTATTTAACGCCCTGTAGGTACTCTCGTGACCTTTTTTCGCTGGTCGCTTATATTCCCCACTAGTCCCCGCTTCTCTTCTACGATCTCACCGAATTGTCACAATAAATTGTGTTTCGCAATGGTGTCGTCCTGTTTACATACCGTTTCGGGTTTCCAGACATTTCATGAATTTAGTCAGCATTTCCGCCGTTTATTCTAGACTAGATCTAGTCATTTTCGATTTACTGTAAAAAAAAATTCCAAGAGTCCTGGAAAATCGTCGACTACTTGTCAATATTTCTGTTTCGACAGTCTCTGGAATCATGGTAATTATAATGCGAAGATTGTCCTTTTATTTCATTTTGAAAAATGATATCAAAATATCCCATAATTTGCAAAAATGTACTCTGAATGTATTTGTGAACTGGCTTTTTGGAATGCGAAAAGAAGGTGTGATTGCTTTTCGAGACCTTATGCGATCTGCTGAGATCCCGTGGGTGGAACTGGATTAACCGCAGCAGGTGGAGAGTGTCGCGCCTCTCACTAGAGGTGTGATAAACGAAAGCCGATCGAATACCGATATCTTATTACTATATTTCATTTTCTACACTTTCTGATTTGGCACTCGCGTGACAGAAAATGAGCGAACTAAACAGGAAAATCATAAATCAAAAATCACACGTTGTGTAGAAATGAAAGAATGTAATTTATTATATTTTAATTTGTCGCATTGTAAAGGTGGTCAAAAAATAGTTATTAATAGAGTATTTTTTAATGACGACTAAATAAAATTAGAGTGGTTCTCTTATTGTGAACCATTTATTGGTACCTGGCTTTATGTATAAAACATAATGTCCGACAAACGACCACCCTGCCACATTTTTCATTACTTTATGGTACTTTTCAACTCTTACTATATTAATGACGTCATGGATATCTCCAGTTATTCACTCGATAGTCTGCGGTTGGTGTAGACCTTGTTCTCTGAATCATCTTCAGCCATTATCGACCACAAGACCCCCGGTGTCTCTGCTACTCCCTTCAGTCAATCCTTCCCATATAACTCTCGCTGCTTAGATAATTCCAACTAAACTTGGGTATTTTGTACGTCCTCTAAGTCACCTTTTGGTCTCTTAAGTCACCTAAGTCACGTGGATAACATTCTTCTTCTTATAGTGTAATCTCCTATCGAAGGTCGGCGATCATACTGGGGATACGTCTCAATTCAATGCCTCACGGCTTGTACCAGTCCCTCGAGTTAAGCAGCCATGAGATCCGGCGTCTTCTTTTACCACTTATTTTCCCCTGATGATGAGTCTAGTCTACATTTTTGTCCTCTCAATATGTCCGAGATACTCCAGCTTTCTTATCTTGATAGTGCGCAGCACTTTTCGATCTTTTTCCGTACGCCGGAGGACTTCAAAATTCGTCACTCTATCCACCCAGGAAACTTTCAATATGCGTCTACAGAGCACATCTCAAAAGCCTCTACTTTGCGGATAAATTCTTGATTCAGTGTCCACGCCACCAACCAATATAAGAGAATGGCGAAAGTATAACATCGAACCATCCGAATTATAAGTTGCAGGCTTTGGTTACCATTCATGCGTGCTTAATTGCTATGATCTTAGCGATCAATCGAGATGATTTGTCTAAGAAACATTTCTCCCTGAAGATCCATTGTTGATAAGAGTTTGAATTCCAATCGCGTTGACAACGCAGCAATTCTCAATTCCTGCGATCAATCTATCTACCAATCTACCACATTTTTCAAATTGTTTCAATGGACGCAAAATCGCGTTCATAGAAGGGAAATGATGGCTCTCCAAATTTTACGAAATTTCTTTAAGGTCACCGAGTTATTTTTGTCAAAAATTTTCACCGTGACCACGCGTTGTGTGATGAACCGTTATAAATTTTCCATCCGAGCTTTACTCAACTGTCAAATGCTAACCGACGGAAACACGTGAAAACTAAATATGTACATCATTCACCTTTTTTTCGTACACCATTTTTAAGATAACATCGCCCACCGCTGCTGCAAACCTCATTTTTCATCTAATGCAGATTTTACCGATTATACACCTGGTAGAGAGAACTGGATTGTCTTTGAAAAGTTTGAATAAAAAAAGCTCGTTCTTAAATTGCACCAAATATTAAATATTTATACTTTCGAGTCTGGAAACTCGATCCTTTATAGTGTCGTGAAGTCAGCAGTGCATTTCATCAACTTGGCTAATCTGAAACGAGCTGAGAAACCATGAAGAAATAAAATTAGCATTTTTGCAGTTCCTGTTTTAGATGCCTATCCATTTCGAACACCGCTTGATAGCTGACTCATTTTATATCGTCGATCCGCGCCATTGACATTGAGTCCATTTCAAAACAGTCATAATAAGCGTAAGAGCTTCGTCAAGAGTCATTATAAACATCTACTCTCTTCATAATGCAAATGTTGCCTGAATATTTTTGTAAAGTTGCTCACGAATGAAGGAGTCTAGTTAATTTACACCATTGGTAGATTCTTGGACTTCTCGGATCTGTCGCGGTCATTGGTCACTGATGAGATACTGCAGAAGCTGCAGAAGAAGTTTGGTGCTATTCATGTTAATCCATCGCTGATTGATTCATAGTGAAAACCTTCAGTACGTCCATCCAGCATCTGGTGGTCCATTCTACCTTGGAACATCAATATCCGTAGTTATAGTTTTTACAATAGAATAGATGCTACTATAGAAGTTTGGCCCATACGGTGATCTCTTCTTATAAAACCGTTTCTTTTTTAAATCGTATTTAAACAGAATTATAATTGTTATAAATTAACTTTGTTTAAACCACTTATTTATTGAAAAAAATCAACATGTTTTAAAGCCAATGGCTTCTTCATCAGGAAAACAAAAATAATATTTAAAAATCGAAGTATAGATCAAAATATTGAAAAGTTATAGTTATTTTAACTTTTTAATATTTTGATCTATACTTTGATTTTTAAATATTATTTTTGTTTTCCTGACGAAGAAGCCACTGGCTTTGAAACATGTTGATTTTTTTCAATAAATAAGTGGTTTAAACAAAGTTAATTTATAACAATTATAATTATGTTACCACAAAATAAATTTGCTACATTTGAAGAAGAAGTTAAACAGAATTGTTTGAGTAATTGAATGAGTTGCATTTACTTTGTGGAAATCCATTTTAACAATTATGAATAAAACATTAAAACTGTTTTTTTTCCACTATTTTATTTTCGAGTATCACACTACATGTTTCGGAAACCTCCATTTCCTTCTTCAGGTGAGTTGACTCTCAGCCCACCTGAAGAATTATATTGTGGCCTCAATCCGAAGAGTCGCGTAATGTGTTATTTGCTACCGTAGACAGTTAGACCCGAATTCAGAGTCAATAGTTAGATAATTTAAAGGTTAGGTTAGATTTAGGTACGGTTAGGTACGCCTTTTTCAGTATAAAATAACACTTTTGAGGCGTATCATAACCGTTAAATCATCCGTGTATTGATTCTGAATTCGGGTCTTACACACTGAACCTCTTCGCGATTATATTTATTTTATTGTTTGATCATTACAATCAAACTATACTAAATTTGTCACCAAGCAACGCACTTGCAACTAAATAATTATTTTATGAACCAGGAACCATCTGCTTGTATCATTATCATTTATATGAAAAGGTAATTGTATAGTTTAATATTTATTTACTCTGAAGCGACCGGTAGAGAGGACTCGTACCAAAACTTTTCAACGGAGTGAACGACCCGAGCGCTAACATTACTTTTTATATGCGGT
Organism: Agrypnia vestita; assembly: GCA_016648135.1. Classification (NCBI taxonomy): domain Eukaryota; kingdom Metazoa; phylum Arthropoda; class Insecta; order Trichoptera; family Phryganeidae; genus Agrypnia; species Agrypnia vestita. The sequence goes on along the minus strand of JADDOH010001402.1, from coordinate 48,981 downwards.
GCCGAAGAAGAATTTAAAAGAACACTCTTTAAAATATTCATGCGAGCTGCCTCCAGAGACACACTTGCTGTATAAAATAATTCCGTTGGCAACACAAAGTCTGGCCGCTGCCGGGATGTTTGCATCTGAAATATTTAAGAGGGCCATCATGCGGCTAGAAACTGGAATATAAAAAATATGAAATTGCGCGACAGTCTGAACCGCGCGTGTACCGCGTACTGTGTAATGGAGTGTAGCGATTTTATATGCAACTTGTCAAAATATTCAAAATACAATGAACCGTATACAAGATGAGAAGGGGCAAACCAGAAAAGCAGGGACGCTACGATACATGTATCTAAGTCGCGTAAAGCGTTTTTTTTAAAGATATGTAATTTGGTTTAGATATACTTGTATATAACATTCAAGTTGCACGAACGATCAACTCTGATGATGGAATGCTATGGATTCCAAAACGTCAGCCACAGAGCTCGAAGATGCGACATAACATCCCAGAAATGTCGAAACAGAACAATGAATAATGAATTAGGTTATATTTTTTTTTTAGTCTTAACAGTACTTTTACTTATTTACGTGTAAAATGTAATTATGTATCAAGAAGAAACCATTAATTTTAATTAATTAAACAACTTTGTATTAACCACTTAACTAGTAGCTCTACGTCTACCGGTTTCGATACCACTGTATCTTCACCAGAACGGACGCAAACTAACTATCCATTGCTTATTTTAGCAAAGAAATCAATTTTTGAACGGGGCGTGGCTACAGTTATGGTGGGGGTAATTGAGAAGTGGACTCCGAAATGGGGAATATATCAAGAAACGGGTTATTCGTAAAATTTATCTGGTTATTAATTATGTTGACTTTAGTGTTCAGGAATTTTTTGATTTCTAGCCTACTAGACCATATTAACGTCAAAAGAATACTAAAGCAATTGTACTTTTCCCAAAAGTGTGCGTGGCAATGTACCCGCCACTGAATTTTTAATATGTGTACATAAAGTGAATAAATGTGAAGATGTCGGATGCTGATGGTTGTTGTTGTTGCAGTGACCGGGAGGCGCGCTCGTGCTGCCCGCCGTGCGCCGCGCCGCTGGGCCGCCTGCGCGTGGAGAAGATAGAGGGCGGGCTGCTCGTGGCCGGCGTGGCCGTGGCCGCCAACTGCCAGCTGGTGCTGCCCATCTTCGGCTTCCTCTTCCTGCTGGTGGGCTGCGTGCTCACAGGTAACTACCGCACTCATTATCTCACTCCCCGCTGCAAAGGCTTCCTAGACTAGCAGACAGACGCAAGCAACTTGACGTCTTTGCCAATAGCTTATAATATTCAAACATATTTTAAAAGGTGTATTGAAAGATTACTAGTATTTGTCAAATAGGACCTAAATAGTTTATTAGTATTGCTTTTCACTCTATATTATTACTTTTTTTTGTTTTTAAATTTCTATTGTATTATGTTTTCCTTATGATTCTACTTGTTATATACTTGCTTTTAACTTTATATATTTGTTTCTATATTTTAAGTATTTTCTTTCACTTTATTTCATTATTATTTTTATATGTTATTATTTTTTTCTTTAAACTATCCATTACACATATAAATGTACACTTTACCTATTTGTTAGTAAAATCCCTGTTGGGCGTTAAAGAATAAATAAATAAAATAAAATAAAATAAAAAATATATCTCACAGATATGGGCATTGTGACCTCTCGTGAGGCTGGCTCAAGTGATCACTTTATACAATGCAACGTTCACTATCATCTATCAAATTTAGAGTTGTATATACAGGGTTATTCGGAAAACATTAATAACCTCGCAGGACTATATTCCTGCTTTAATTATGAGTCGAAAATGTTGAAGCAATATTTACGGTTTGCAATATGCAATATCTAAGTTTGCATTTTTATTCCATTATTTCAGTCTTACTTTTTGAACAACGTTGGACTATCATTACAGTGACTATCAAATATGAAAATTCATTCCCTTTAATACAAGTCAAATAAAATAATAAAAACCTTCCAGTTGTAATTGAAAAACATTCCAGTTGGAATTTCTGCAGGGTTTTTACCATTTTATTTAACTTATTGAAACGAATGAATTTTTCCTAATCGATATAAATTACTGGGATAATAGTTCAACGTTTTGTAAAAAATAATGCAAACTTTGATATTGCATAACTCCATCAGATCATGGCTGCTTGAACATTTTCGGCTCATAATTAAGACAGGAATATAGTCCTGCGAGGTTATTAATGTTTTACAAATAACCCTGTATAGTATTTATGTAGGTAGGTGTACCTACCTTATTTTACTATACCCAAGTTATGTTATGGCCAACTAGTTGGTTGAAATTTGTCACCCCCGTGAAACAAAATGAAGAAGAGGGCGTGGTAACGAGACTTGCATTTTTTGACTAGATAAAGGAGCGACCGCTGCAGCCAGCCTTATGACAGATCGTAAGCTCTATAAATGCCCAAAAAACTTCAATACCTACTTTCCGATACAAATAGCTTCGCCTCTGTAAGACGTCTATATTATATATTTTTTTTTAATTTATGACATGTCACCCAGTCATATGTTAGACAGAAATCTCGTCGGTCCTTGGCGAAGGCTCACACATCTAACAGTGGAGAGAATGTTTGTTTCAATAAAAAAAAAAAAAATGATAATTCACACTGTAAAAATGCAATTTAACTATTTAACTGGCAATAAAACAAATTGCCGAATAATTGCAAGTTTTTAAAACTCGTTATCCGTTACGTTACTCCCTGAGACTTGAACGCGCGGATTGCATGTAATGAACATTGCAACCTAGCTGTAAGATTGGTTTGTGTTCCAATAATGTTAGTGATATTGACGTAATAATGAAAGTGAATAGAGGTGCGTGTCCTTGATCCTGCGAGCCGAGCGCGGCTGATGACCTCAGGACACGGTGCGGTGCAGGCTGCAGACAGCGCGGACCAGACAGCATTATTCAGCTCTCGTGTGAGCTAGCCATTATGCTGTCATCATCGTTCTCTCAACAGTAACGGCAATGTACACTCTCTTTTTGAATCAATTATAATATAGACACTTTATATCATATTTCTCCAATGTTTATACATAGTTCGTTGAGTTAAGGTTGTTATTACGGTCGTTATTGTTAATTTTTAACTTCAATTTTTTTTACGAAAACAATCAAAATTATTTTCAAACTGATTACATTGCAAAAAAATATTTTTTTATACTCTACACCATATAACATTTCACCATTCAACAAAAAAATAATTAACTTTTTCATTTCTTGAAAAGTACCTTTGCGAGACAGCACACAACTCCGCCATTTTGAAATTTAAATAGAAAATAATGAAAAGTATTAACAAATGTATGTCCTTAACAATGATACCAAAACGAATTTTATATGAGCAAGGTTCACGTCAAAAACAGGTGGTCATACCCCTTAATTCCATGTCATTTGTTATCTTTCATTCGTTCACAATTTATGCATATTACGTATTTTAAACATACGGTGTTTTGGCTCATATTGGAATATTTAAAAATTGAAGCGAGTTAAGCAAAGTACAATATGTACGCAAACAGGTAGAAAGCACATTTATTAGCACAATTGGCACCTGTACAGGTTCCGCAACTTTAGTGGCGCCGCGCGACCTTGCTACACAACACTTCCTCCGTCTGGTACTACATATGTGTCCACACTTGCCCACAATATTATTTATAAGCAACGAAGGAATGCTAAAGAAACTTCAAATAGTACAAAACAAGGCGATGCGCATAATATTGAAGTGTAATAGGAGAACAAAAATAACAAAAATATTGAATGCCCTAGAACTAGAAACAGTAAATCAAATAATAAAGTATACTGTATCGGTGCAAATATTTCAAATTAGACACGGATTGTTACCCAAATACTTTGATAACAGGATGAAGCTGAATAGGTATTTTCATTCTTATAAGACAAGAGGAGGCGACAACATACGATATAATTTGAATACGAACAAATTGAAATTCCCGATTGAAATATGGAACAAGTGCGCGCGTTTTAAAAAAGTTTCAGAGAAAAATAGAAGATGTGACATTGACGTCTCGCCTCGGCTCTGCGGCGAAGATCTCCCACAAATGTGCCACACCGCCGAGGCCGACCGCTCTGCCCGCGTGTTGGGCGGTGCAGACTGCATACCACTCCTTATACTTCGCATTTCCTGTTAGATCTTGTCTGCCAGTCTTTATAATATAATACTGTTTATAAATATACTCGCGTCTCTCGCCATCAGCGTCGCGTGTCCGCGGCGACTAACTCCTTCCTGTTTCCTTTCCTTTGACTTCCACAAAACGAACTGGAATATATTCCAAGCTGAGCGTGATTCACATTACTACATATATATTACTACAAATACTATTATCTACATACTCGCTGGAGTATGGTAGAAAACAGTTTTATTTTTCGATGTAATCTCCACGAATCTGAATGCGCTTTTTCCAAGGATGCTTCAAATCAGAAATTCTTGTTTTATACATTGACGTATAATATAGACACGTTATTCCCATACTAGCCGGCTTTCATATTAGCAAATATCGCATTGAAAGAGACAACAAATCACATAATCAAGTAAAAATCAGGTAATTTGAAGTCACGGTGACTAAAATAACATACTCATTCTTACAATAGTGTACGATACTCTGTTCCTTATTCCCCGGGACTTTTTTTTCGGCGTAGTTTTCGTAGTCGGCATTGTTTCGGTCCGTTCGATAACGAATGCGAGTAAGGCAATTACCTTACTTTTGAGTTGCCAAGATTTCACGCTTGTAACGTGTCTACAGTTTATTATATCATTGGTTTTATAGAAGCGTCTGGTGCTCAAAATTTTGCTCCACGGGCGCTACGATAGCTTAGCTCGAGTCAATGTTTCCCGGCTGCCATGTCAGGTGGATATGGCGAATGGGAGTGGCTTGCAGTTCGGTTGTTGCACTATACTACCGCCGTGTGAACCCGCGCATTGTCTCGGTGAGAAATGACGCGATTTCGCAATATTCCGGATTATTTCTCATCTCCCTGCCGTTCGTCTTTGCTTTGCCCTCATCGAAGCAGTGCATCATGATAAAGCCTTTACAGTTCCAGAAACCTGATACCATTTCCTCGCCAGCTAGAACACTGATTCGGCCCTCTTCGGAGGCGGTCAACCGTTCTTCCGCCACTGTTTTGAATTGTTTAGACTCTGATCGGCAGTTGTGGATCCAGACATCATCCTTAGTCGCAAATCGCGCCAAGAAATGATCGAAATTAGCGCCAAATTTAGCCAAACACTCCCCGTAACGTTCCACACGAACACGTTTTTGTTCTGGCGTCAGAATTCTTGGCACCCACCTAGCGGACAGCTGCTACAAGTGCATTTCTGAAGTTAAGATGAATTCCAGTCGTCCACGTGACATCTTGAGCACCTCTGATTTCTTTTAAGCAGTAATTCGTCGATTTGCAAATCCCAATTCATTTCTAGAATTGCCTTGTTACAGCGAGAATCGTCTTCAACATCCTGCCGTCTTTTTAACAGTGCATACATAAAGAGATCTCAAAAAATCGGTTTGAAATCATTGATAAAGAAATATTTGTTCAGAGAGAGCATCTGAATACTATTATTTTTTAAAATATCATAACACTCCTCAATATATAATATAATATAATATCATAACAGCCCTCAAAAGTGAACGTTGATAAGGGAATTAAATAGGTCCCAATTATAGATAACACATAAATAAATAAAATCAACCTTTGTCCGTAGGTATGAACTGTATACTATTGTACAGATGACGCCTTACTTTAAAAATAATTAATATTGCGATCAGTGTCACCAAACTCATTTGGCTACGATGCAATTATTTTACATATTTTGTGGTATTGAATACAAATACAAACGCGCAGTTTTTGAAAATAAGTGATCGTTTTGAGTGAACATTTTTACATTTAAATTTAGACATTTGTAAAAATACGTTTATTTTTATTTTTTTTCTAAATATCTACTATTTCAGTTAAAAATCTAAACAGAATAAAATATTCTTAGGTGTTACGTAATCTTCTGATTAGAATTTCGGATCTCATTGCAAGGTCCATCAACAGGGCTGATGTGAAAAAATAAACAATTATAGTCTTTATATAAACATAACTATCATAAATTCAATGGACTCTGACGTGATCTTGCGAGATTCGCAGTTCTTCAGGCGGGGTTTACTAAATGTTGGCAAAAATGTTTGAACAGAGCAGCAAAAATTGATATTTTTTGGTATAAAACCTTTTCTAAGATATACAGGGTTATTTGTAAAACATTAATAACCTCGCAGGACTATATTCCCGCCTTGATTATGAGTCGAAAATGTTCAAGCTATTATGACCTAATATCAATAGTTAAGGAGATATGCGACATCAAAGTTTGCATTTTTTTTTCAATATTTCTGACTTATTTTTTTGTAAAACATTGGATTATCATTACAGTAACTCATATCAATTACGAAAAATTTATTCGTTTCAATACAAGTTAAATAAAATGATGAAAACCCTGAAAAAAATTCAATTGGAATGTTTTCCAATTGGAATTCAAAGGTTTTTATTTTTTATTTAACTTGTATTAAAGGGAATAAATTTTTCATATTCGATATAAGGAACTGTAATGATAGTCCAACGTGTTACAAAAAATAAGTCAGAAATATTGAGAAAAATATGCAAACTTTGATGTCGCATACCTCCATAACTATTGATATCAGGTCATGATAGCTTGAACATTTTCGACTCATAATCAAGGCAGGAATATAGATCTGCGAGGTTATTAATGTTTTACAAATAACCCTGTATATTACGATCGTTTAACATATTTAGGTATTCACTACTTGTATCCAAACTTCAATAGAGAGGACAATCTGCGACCGCGCAAAAAACAGTGGCGATAGGGCACTCTCCCGATGACGTTGTGACGTCGAGAATAGAATCTCAACGCATCCACGTGGTTCGTATAAAATATTCGTCGCTTGTAAATAAAACTATTTCTGACCAGTGAAATTCGCACCGGAAGAAACAAATGTTTAAAAAATGTGTTATACACAAATGTGTATAAAAATACGTTCGGCGTAAGGCGAATAATCTTGCGGCGGGCTGCACACGTGCAGGGCATATACATGGTTATTTGGAAAACATTAATAACCTCGCACGACTATATTTCTGCCTTGATTACGAGCCGAAAATGTTCAAGCTATTATGACCTAATATAAATAGTTATGGAGATATGCGACATCAAATTTTGCATTTTTTTTCAATAAATTTTTTTTAAACGTTGGACTATCATTACAGTAACTTTATCGAATATGAAAAATTCATTTCCCCATAATACAAGTCAAATAAAAAACCTTCGAATTCCAGTCGGAAAACTTTCCAATTGGAGATTTTTCACAGTTTTTATCATTTTATTTAACTTGTATTTAAACAAATGAATTTTTCGTTATCAATATAAGTTAATGTAATGATATTCCAACGCTTTACAAAAAAAGTCAGAATAATTGAAAAAAAATCCAACTTTGATGTCGCATATCTCCATAACTATTGATATTACAGAGAGTCACGAGAGCTTGAACATTTTCGGCTCATAATCAAGGCAGGAGTACAGTCCTGCGAGGTTATTATATGTTTTCCAAGTAACCCTGTATAGGGAGGGAGTTCCACGCGTCAGAGGATACGCGACGACCGGACCTGAATATGGAGTGTCCCGGCGCGGGTCGCCCGAGCAATTGCAATTCATTAAGCTCGCTTTGCCGATTCGGCGGATGCAGAAGGGTGAAGAGCTCTGCGGTCACGTGTTGCGTATCCCCCGGTAATGAGATACCAGATACCAGCGTGCATGGCCGGTAATGGGATATCCTCCTGTCACTCGTGTCGACGGGATTGAGTCACTAGCATTACGTGTTCCCTTGCATTTTCAGTATCATGAAAACTTTTCAAATTCTGCCTACACAGTATTCCCTCGTTCGCGGGGGATACTACACTCTTCAAAAATGAATACTCTTAAAAATCTGAAAATTCTCTTTATATCACTAATATTCATCAGTTGTTTGGACACCTTACTATTCAACAAACGTTGCAAGGATCGACAAGGACATAATGAATTGCAAAAAAAGGTTCTACGTCCTACGGAGCCGGTGAACACGGAGATCTTAGCAGCTACGAGGATTTCGTCGTACCTTTGATTAATTAATTTGATTCATTTAAAAAAATGTGATTAATATTCAAACACCTTTTATTAAGCTCCCCCATCTGCGCTTAGTGACCACGACCCTACATCCACCCGATTCTAATCTCCTCTCAGTCCTCACATCGTCCTGTAGTCTTAGCTTTAGTGTCAGTAATACAACTGAAGATGATGCGTCAGCATTGAAAACGTTCTAATCGTTATGAATAACAAATATTGAAAGCAAACAGTCTTATCATTTTTTAATATAATTTTAAACGGTCTTTCAAAAAATTACACAGGAAAATTTCGAGAAAATATTATATACTTGTTGCATTTTTGTATGTATTTTGTACCTAGTATTCTTTTAGTTTCTCTTTAAAATTGAAAATTTCTAAACCGCAAATACTGAGCTACGTAAAAGAATGTGAAATAGTCCAGCATCGTCTCAATCATCTCTGGCCGATATGGTTTCTTCCTTTTTTAAGAATATCTTCCACCGGTCTCTGCACTGGTCTCTTTCCCGCTAATTTTTGCCCCCAATGATGGCTTTGTCTTTATTTACTCGAATATTCCTGTCACCTACACTATTCGTTTTCTTTCTACAGATTTTTTAATGAGTTGCTTGTCATTTCGGGTTGCGCATCGTTCGTACGCTCTGTGTGGCTCAACCTTTGAGTGTTAGGAACACTTAAGGTGTTCTTCTTCTTCTTTCTTGGCGTTTCACCCCTATGGAGTGTTCTTGCCACAAAACAAGTGTGTTTTTTCGTATAGTAATAATTATTCCGAATTTTCTAACCATCGTTTGGCTATAGATCATTATTTTGATATAAGTAATAAGGGTTTACAAATTTTACAGAATCACAGTTTGATAAATTAGAAATTTTGGAAATAAGAAAGAGTGTTAATAGTAAATTGAATGTTATAAATAATCAGGTCCTTATTGTAAATAGTTATCTTTTAAATTTATTTTCATGTTAAGTAGGTACTTTATATTATTCATGTTCCATATATATATAACTTTTTAATATTTTGATTATCTATACTTCGATTTTTTTTATTTAATTTTGTTATCCTGACGAAGAAACCATTGGCTTTGAAACATGTTGAATTTTTTCAATAATAAAAAAAGTGGTGTAAACAAAGTTTATTTCTATAAATTATAATTATAGTGTCACCACAAAATAATTTTGCTGCTTTTGAAGGAGAATTTACTAGATTATTTTATCTTTTAAAATAATGTCTTGATACTAATCAGACATTCTGCTTTAATTTTTTTAATCAGTTGACGCGGATTGCAGTCAAATATATGATTCTGATGAAACTTTTTTTTATTTTTTAGTCCCATTTTGGTTCCGTCTAAATCCGTCCATGTCTGTCATAAGTTGTCAACGCGTACTGTTGTAATAGTATGACGTGGAGATATTTGCTTATTTTTGTGGTTAGTTCAAGTCTGCAAAACGAATCTCACAACAATAACGCAAATTATTGTTGCGATTACAATAATTTTATTTACCAGAGTTTAAAAAAACAATTTCACCGTCGGAGTGGCGGTGAGTCCGCCGACTGCGGTGGGCTGATCTCGCGTCTGAGGTCCCCCGTGCACTGCCACGTGTGAACTCGAATCCCCGACACGTGCGCATTCAAAATTATAATCCTTTCGATTGAAAATAAAATTTCAATAGAAATGAGTGTGTCGAGTAAATGACGTGTGCGACGGAGATGGTATTTTTCAAGTCAGAGTTACCGATCGATGACTAGTTTTCGCATTGAATGTGATGTCACAGTTATTCTGTGATTATGAATAGACGATTATGAATAGATCTTGATGATTATTCGATTTATACCATTAATGAGTGACGAACCCTCTACAGGTTCTTTAAAAACTTTAGTAAAATCTTTACCCCTTCCCCTGACCAAACAACATCTGCATTACATTTTGCATAGTTTCTTTAGGACCCTGACTAAAATAAACCTACGTCTAACCCTCCGATCGTCTAGAGCAAATTTTGCTTGCATCGTCCATGGTCGCGCCAGTATTTATATATTTATTCTGGCTGCATGAAAAGGGAAGGAAGCATGCCCAAAACCTATTACAAGCCAAGATATAACCTAAATTTGAAAAATACTAGTACATATACGAACATTTACTTTCATCTTTCTAAATACTTTTAATTATTTATTTTATTTTATTATATGAAATATCCAATTCAGATCATTCTTTTAATTTCTCTATAACATAGAATTAACACCATTACTAAATTGTAAGCATTTAATTATTACTATTACTTACTTTTATTGGTTATAAAATTGATTCACAAAATAACTACTTTACAAAATAATTTCTTACTTTTATTGGTTATAAAATTGATTCACAAAACAACTACTTTAATAAATAATAAATATTCTTGAGCATATACTACTGGAAGAGCACCGTCTGCTATAATACAGTAAATTACTAGTGTAGCGGGCAGGGCGTCAAATTACCCTCAGCAACAATGAAAAAAGCGTATTTAATTTTGTAAACACTGTAAACATTTGTAAACATTGAATAAACATTGAACATTGAAATATAATTATGAATTAATTAATTTATTCAAAACCGCGATTTTGTTTCGATCGATTTACTCGCCGCTATCTCGTTTTCACTCGTGAGAGTGAATTATCAACAGGGTGAGATGGCAATAAGCATCATTCATACAGTCCAGTTATCACTGCCTAGTTTGCCTGCGCAAAACATGGACACACTTTTTCCCCTAAGTCTCAATTATCAATAAAACTGAATCCCTGGTATAATCTTTAGTTTTTTTTATAAAATACTAGCTGTCCTTACCCGGCGTTTAAAATAAATTTGTGAGTGCAAACAAAAGTTCGATTCGAATGGTATAGATTTGCATCGAAAATATATAAGCGGAGGGGTAGAGTTAAAAGAATAGAGGGGAAATATCGCATATGTTACCCGCCGAGTCCTAACGAATAAGTTTCCAAATTTTGAGTCCGATCGGATTTGCATCGAAAATATGTCAGAAGGAGGGGAAGGGGTATGAGAATAGGGAGGAAATATTGCCTAAGTAACCCGCCGGGTCCTAAAGCATAAGTATGTAAAATTTGAATCAAATCGGACAAACGGTGTGGATTTGTATAGAGAACAGACAGACAGACAGACATTGAGTTTTATAGGTATAGGTAGTACCGAGATACGTGTCGTATTCTTCAGAATTTCTCTTTCTCTGAATTAGTTTGGCACACCAAATCATTAGAACAGTTCCGAATATTAGAGACCATCTTGTAAACACTGTAAATACTCTAAACATTTGTAAACATTGAATAAAGCCATGTATTCACTAGGGGACAAATTGTCCCTCAACAGCACGCGCACAACATAGAGTCTACGTGACGTTGCAACGTCGTGCACTGTTCCGCCACGTCGCGCACAACATAGCGCGGCATTTCTACGTGCCGTGGCAACGTTGCCATGCGCACGGTACCCGAGCGTACACTACAACATTCCGCGGAGCGTCAGTACCACGTGGTATATTTACAAGTGAATACGCATGCGCTGTATCTATCAAGATGACAATGCGGGGAAACGAAATCGTTCTTGAACTGATCGAGCTGTATCGATCGAAGATCGCATAGAATGTCCGTCCTTCTTTCTCTTTGCAGTAAATAATTTCGCATTCTCCTCTTTTTTCTCCTCTTACTTTTCGATAAACTCATTAACATAAACAGATACGCGGCTGTCATCATAATCTCATAGGGCGATATATTTCCGCGACGTCTGGAAAACAATAATTATTTGCAAAAAGGACCTTGTTTTTAATAATATTCAATTTACTACAGTAAAACCTCGTTAATTTGAAATTGCGACCCAAAAAAACATTTCGAATTGCGCGGAACCCCGTTTTCGCCAAATGAGATACCGCAGCTGTCATCCATAACCTCATCGGGTGACATTTCCGCGACAAGATATGCGAGTCACGGTGTGTACACGTCAAATGACCGCGTCATTGTCCCCGAAACATGAGCGTAGATGTTGATGCGACATGCCGAGCGGAATGTTTCGCGATTTGTCCCCTAGTGAATACATGGCTCGAAGTACATGAATGAAATTACCTGCAACATCCGCAGCATGTAGCGAACCTCACCAGTTTACAGATTCCAGTGACGCAGTTGGTGAACATAACGTAGGGCCAACCGTACGAGGATGTGGAGAATTTGAGGAAGTGCAAAGCATCAGTCAGATTCATCCAGCGCGGCACCTCGGAGAAAACCTTATTCACATCTTGAAGAAAAAATAAATCAAAAGTGGCGATAATGGCCAGGTTTGGCCTACCTATATATTTTATAATAGTGAAAAAATTTTGATCAATTTTTCTACTATTTTCGTATGCCAAAATATTTATTAAGAAAAGATTGGTTAACAAGTTAATAGAAGGAGCGAGCCCTCGATCTATGGTGCCAAATTCGAGCTAACCATTAAGGGGGAATACCTACCTAGACATTTCGTAAAAATCGATTTTTAATTTTTTGCATTTTCTTAAAGCATTTTTTTAAAAATGTCTGGTGAAAAAATGAAGCAAAAATTAAAAAATAACATAGTTATAGCTGATAATAGGGGCGACCCTTTGTTGATTACGCACCGCGCTACACGGCGCCGATAGCTGCCAGTCGGGCACTTTCATAATAGAAACGTTAGACATATTTTTATTACGTTTGTGAAAAGTCCTCGATGATATAGGAATTCAAAGCGATGTGGAGGACTTACATATGAACCTGGAATCGATATAAGTTGAAAAATATCGCGATTTTTTAATTACTCAATTTTCAAACACGTTTTATTCGAAACCATATTTTAAAAATCGGTGACCAAAATATTTCGGCTACCACTGAACCGATCAGCTTGAAATTTCTAGTGGTTATTCTATACATAATTATCTAGTCTTTGCCGTAGGATTTTTTTAAGTGACTTAGTTTTTTTTATCGGTATAATAAACCCGAATTTTTAAATTCAAACGCCCGCCATTTTGTGAAAATCGATATTTTCGTCAAAGACTAAATTATAGTGTCAATTTTGATAATCATTTTGTTTTTTTTTCTGATGATTACAGATGAAATGGGAGTGGTCAATAAAAAAATTAACATATTCATAAAAAAATATACTTTAATGTAGAAATGATACCAATGCCATAAATCATATGAGTTTCCTTAAGAAATTCACAAAAATTGCCTTTTTTCGCGCTTCGTAGGTAGGTATTCGCCCTTAAGCACTCAGTCATATAAGACAGTTATAAAGACCTATAAACAAAATACACATTATGTAGACAAATAGAAGAATGCTACATAGAATGAAAAATTAAATAATTATTAAATAAATTTTAAAAATAAAAATTGCTACCTGATAATAGTGCCTAAAGTGGTAATTTTTTAATTGTCATTGTAAATTTTACCTATGGAATATATGGGCTCTTCTTCATTGATCATCTGTATCCTTCTCATCTCCCTAGTCTCCCTTTTCTGCCGGACCCTCAGCAGGACACACCCGGCCATGATGTCTGAAGGCACGAGGTCTGTCGTGCGGAAAATGGCACTCAACAACTCTAGAATTCAAATAGATTCACATATCGCCGACTCTCAACTAATAAAAGCTGTTCTGAAAATAGCAATATTGAGATGTCAGATCTTTATCCCGATCTTGACAGGTATGTATAACATTGTATTGTCGCTAATTTCGATGTTTTAAGTTTAACATGTTTGAAATTAGTGAATTCAATCAATCAGAAAGCTCTAACGCGTGAACAAACCTTATTATAAAGTTGTTCACAATTACGAATAATGAGCTTTTAATTGATTGAATTCATTAATTTCAAACCTGTCAAACATAAAACGTCAACAAAAAAAACGGCGTCACAATGTTATACAATAGCTGTCAAGATACAGATATTGCTTAGTTCAGAATACGGATGATTGTGTTATTATACAGAATGCTAGAAGCCATTATTGTTCACTAAATTGTTGTTATGCTTGCATATAAATAAATATATTGCATATTGTTATCAGTATGTAAGAGTATTCCATTATTTCTCAATCGTAATCAATCTTTAATGTTTTTCTACACATTTTTATAAGCATTGATAATAAGGCTTATTTAAGGCAGACTGCATGAAAAAAGTTGATAAAAAGCATAATTTCTATTTAAATGTATTCATTTCCCGTATTTATGTATGTTTTTGTATAGGTACTGTGACTACTAATATTAAATTGATGTTCACGGTAAAATTAATTTGATTAAAAAAATAACAAAAAAAATTCTTAACATAAATAAGCTGGTGGTTCACGATTCATGTAACACTATTAACAGTTTTTATCGTGTTTCAGTTATCATTTTTTCCTGGTTTTAAGAAAAATTTTGAAATAATCATTTTAACAAATTCAGCATTTAAAGTTATACAATTGTATTTATTTTGTTAAATTCAAGAATCTAAATATTTATAATCTGAAAAATGATGAAACAAATATGTTTTTATATTTATTTGATAAACCTTCAGAATATTTCAATTATGTACTTTACATTCCTGGATTTTGTCTACGCCACATTAAAGATACATTTATAAAGTTTAATATATAGATAGATTATGATTATTTGTTCCTAGTTAACTAAAAAAGTCATGCTCTTAATTAGTACATCCGATATCCTTAGTAGATATTTCATTTATTTATTTTATTTTAACAAACTTAAAAATTGGTATATTAAATCATAATTGAATCGAATGAAAAGCTAATAAAATTATTGGTTTGGCGTTCATATAACCTTTTAGGCTTCATTTCAGCCGTCATCAGCCAACATTTCATTTTGTGTCTTAAGGTACAGATACACATGCCACCTAGTGGCATGCCACTTAGTGGCATGCTCATAAATCAACCGGCGGTTGTATGGCTAGTGGCATGCTCGTTACCAGCAATGTGGGTACACACATGCCACTAATAAGCAAGGCCTAAAGAAGGTGCTCACGTGCCACTAAATAAGCATGTGTATCAGACGCCTTAGATTCATTCATCTTAGATCAATTTTAACATGGACAGAAGGAACCCGCGAGTCTGTGTCTTCAACAGCTAGACTAAAGAGATAAATAATAAAAGAGAAAGAAGTCAAGAGTGAATGTGAGAGAACCTGCAACCTGTTGAAAGGCCTCGTCCCCGTACTCGTCCTTCTTGAGGCAGCAGCAGGCCCAGCGGAACCGTCGCGACCAGAGCCCGGAGACCTTGGTGTGGTGGCGGGACTGGCTGGGCGTGTCCTGGATGTCGCCGTAGCGGACGGAGCCCAGCGGATCGAACACGATGAACAGACCAAAAACGGTCAACGCAAACAGCACCCAGTTGAAGACCACAATTCCTGGTAAACGAGAAAATTATACGTTGCATTTAACGCCTTTTGAAGACAGAACAGACAAAGTTTTTAACAATATTTTTACATGTATGTTCTGAGAAAAACATACATAGAAAAATTGGTCGATAAAAGACGTAAAAAAAATGGAAAATATTGATTTTTACGTATTCTTGTGTAGGTGTTTGTTAAATTAGTCGGAAGAATATCATTTATACATTAAAAAGAATATATTCCACATTAAAAATATAGAGGTATGTGACATTTATGTATAACTATTTCAAGAGGACTACAGATGTCTCTAGCATAGCCCCTTCAAATATATGAAGGTTTCAATTTGGAACATTCATATATACAACATTTAAAAAATTGATAATATTTGGGTGTTCTTACAATGGAAATGGTAAACGTTGCATTGTGTTAATCACTTAAGCCAGTTCACACAGGTTGTAAGAGCTGGGTCATCGTTTCTCATATAAATAGCTTTGTATCTGTGAGACTACTGTAATTTATCTTAATTAGATAAAGTTTTCTTTAACTGTCACTTTAGTAATCATTGATACAATTCTATTGAAATCTAACAGTTTTATAAATTTTTTACTTAGCGAAAATCGCTGGAAAACTACAAGAAAATTTCTAATACTCGTACATTAATGAATTTATTTTTATTTTTGTTTACTAACTTACAATCCACAACTAGTGATGTTATTTTAACCGGTGACACACTCACCGTTATTTGAGATTTATATCTGATTGTATCGATGATTGGTAACTGATTTTACGCAATTCGACGGACAACGAACGGTACCAGACAATAGTTGTATCTCAGTCACCAATCATCGATACATTCGGATATAAATCTCAAATAACAGTACCACGTGTAATTTGTTAATATAACATAATATAATTTGTTAATATAAATATTTTGTTCCACACGGGAACACTTCCTCGCCGCGAAGTAGAGAGTGACGTCAGCCGTCGCCGTACAACCTTGCTCGGTCAAACAGAAATGTACAGCAGAATCCAAAGTCCGAAGTGAAAAGCAGAATCGTGCCAAAATCGTAAAAAATCCGTAGAAAATCCAAAACCAAGTCCAAATCCATGGCAGTAGTCAGGTTCAAACATCAGCAGAAGTCCAGGGTCGAAAGCAGGGTCAGAGGGAAATAAAAGCCAGATAAAGTGGTACAATAGGCGTATACAGCACAGATCGGAAATGAAGTGAATAAGACAAGTGGCCATTAGTGTGGCGCGAGTGGGCGGCGCAGTAGGGCGGCCGCAATCCAGCAGCAGGGCGGCCGCGTCGTAGCTGGCGCGGCGCAGGGCGGCGGCCGCGGCACAGTGGGCGGCGCAGTAGGGCGGCCGCAATCCAGCAGCAGGGCGGCCGCGTCGTAGCTGGCGCGGCGCAGGGCGGCGGCCGCGGCACAGCGGGCGGCGCCTCAGGGCGGCCGCGATGCAAGCGCTGCGGCGCAATGGTGCGGAACGTAGGCGGAGGCCGTTACAACTAACAGCGGTGCAGGCATCGGGCAATGAACGACAGCGGCACTGTCGGACGGGGCCGCGAGATGGTTGCGGCGACGGCGCCAGTAATAAAAGCGGAGAGCAGCTGCTCGACGCCTCAATAGGCGGAGCTGAGTTGCGGCGGGTCCATTCGGAAGAAGGCCCGTATAGTCGGTTCGTCTCCGAGGCAGAGGATTCTCTACCCAGATCGGCTCGTACCTTAGAGACGTTCCTCCTTCAACGGTGGGCCCGAAGGCTCCCTTCCCCGTCACTTCTCCGGTTGCCGCACCCTGAGCGTCTCGTTCCGTGGTGTGACGGCGTATCAATATATTAAATAATAATGTGAATTGTCCCGATTTATTTTCATGTATTGATTTTAATGTACCCAGCCGTCGTTCACGACGTACAACTCTTTTCCGACCCAAAAAATATAAAACTCGGGCCACAAAAAAACTCGATTATCGGTAGAATTGGGTTATCAGCAGTAAATGTAAATATATTAAGTTATTTATAATGTTACCTTCGATGACCACCCTCGAAAAATCGTCATCTGGGTCGCACCTGATGATCTTACAGAAGATCCATATGGTCCCCAGGATATTGAGTAAAACTTCTGGTAGAATAAAAGCTATTCTGAAATGAAAAAAGAACGCAAAAGTGCGCGTTAGTTGGATTCTTATTACATTTACAGAGCGCATTGATGGAATTACACAATGTTTCTTTCTCGTAAAAGGTTCTTTGACTTTGACACAGACGTGGAAGATTGTGTAGGTACCTACTCCAAAACAAAAAATAGACGCACGTACCTACTTTAAGTTTTTAATAAATGTTCGGAGTTAACCTACCAAAACTCTGCTTTCTTACTGCCAATAAACAATTACGACACACGTCACAGTGACGCACACACGAGTTCCACGTCATTATAAGTCTATTAGGTTAGAAGGTTGCAGTAAATTATGTCTAACTCCTAGTAGGTAGTTTATACACAACAAATTATCTACCAAGTTGGAGCTGGCCCGCATGATTTGAAATAAATGTAAGTAATTCTTCGATTGCTATTATATTTTCTTTGTACCACTGTGTTGCGTGGCACCATGTCATTGCCAGGCTTTCTTCAGGTCACGACTGGCCTCAAATCGACTGGACTTAATTGAGCCCCGCGCTCTAGAGGAACAATTTAGTTATCTAAATAAAAAGTTATATTTTGGAAAAAAAATAGTAGATTTCATTTTTAGCTACAGGACACAACAATAATGAAATAACGTTGCCGAGGTAACTTGTGGTTTGACATTCGTCGTACAAGTCGCAGTGGCGAGGAATCCCGAATCTCTAGGAAAAGGAAAAAAAAACAAGGGTAACAAGTGTTTAAATACATCTTTATATTATGCACCTACACTACTCGGGAATGAACTACATTACATGGAAATGAACGCGAAACGCATCTTAATGTCGTGAAAGTTTTGAGGTTAAAATACACACGCCATGGAAATGAACGCGATACTGTTTTGAGGTTAGCTACCTTAAATAAATCTTTATATTATGCACCTAAATTGTCGTTTTGAGGTTAATACACCCACGCATCCATACTTTTTTGTCAGTTCATGTGTTTTTAGGTTAAGCTTAAGTACTAAAGACAATAGGAGAGGAGGTAATGAAAGAATATTCGCCGAATATTCGAATAACTTGGAGGGCGACTATTCTTCACGCAGTCAACAGTAGTTCAAGAAAGAGTCATCATTGTATATGTATCAGATCACGAAGGCGGGTTACCGTTGTACGTAGATGTTGCTGTTCACCCTAGGAATGTAGAAGATCTCCGGCGTACTTATTAATCTATATATTAATTACGCCAACCAATGTCGCTGCCGGATGATTTCTGTTACCAGTTAAAAAAAAATGGCGAAATCGTATAAAGTAGCCAGAAGTACGGATTGTTTTAAAATACATGCAGATAATATTTAATGCGTAGAAGTATTATACACGTAAAATAAAAATGGTCCCTTATAAAAATAATGTACTTAATATTTATACACGTTTATTAATTTTTGATATACATATTGTCATAGATCTTTTGATATTTTATCTTTGACAATGGTTTGGATGTTTCCTCCATTTTGCGCCAGGCTAGCGTCTGCCTGCGCGCGCATCTCTCTCGGCGTGCGATGCGCGCGCCGACGGCATTTTTTTTTACGGGGCTGTCATGGGGTCGATCGCAAAGGGACACCGCTCGGGTTTTGTCGTGTAAATGGTCCGGAAATTGACGCGGGATTTGCATGGTTATTGATATTATATGTACGAATGTGTAAAGTGTCTCGCGGCAAGTAAGCTTCCGTATTGTGTGGATGGTTCCAGCGTTTATTGCGTACCTATAGCTGGTAAAATCGCACAAGTTTTAAATGGCCGCCGTCGCCGCTGTTTAAAAGGTTAAAATAATCACGGAAATAGTGTTTTAAACGCCGATATTGTAATTTTATTTAATAATTGAGTGAATTTGTAAAGATTTTTCAACGGTTAACAACGAATTTGTACTATAAGATCGATGTCCATGTATAATCGTTCAATAAATTCAGTTGTTTATCATAATTAATAAAAGGCGTCGTCAACCAGTGAATTTGTAAAAGTTTTCCAACAATTAACAACGAATTTGTACTATAAGATCGATATCAATGTACAATCGTACAATAAATACAGCTATTCCTGACGAGTCTCCCGAACACCAGCCGGCTAACCTTGGCTAAGGGCGTCCCTCTCCAAGTCAAGTAGGAAATAAGAAACCATTGTTTCTCGTGTTATCACCCCTTTTTATGTGCAAATTCAAAGAGTGGCCATCCCCCCAAATAACAGGTGAAAAGTAGTTAATCTCTGTGAAATTCACATCTGACTCCCTCTAGTGTCCTGCGTTCTGTCTTAACCTGTATATTGCTTGAAGTAAAACAATTGTTAAGAATTTAATTCTTAATTAATTTTAAGCAGATTAACTATAGGTTACTAAATTTTTAAAGCGGTTGCAACCCACTAGGATTTTAAGTATTGATGAGAATATGTAGTGTCATTTTTCTTGTATTTACAAGTGTACCATTTACAAAAACTTGTTCTAATATAATATTGTACTCAACATTTTTCTTTCATTTACTTCCCGATACCCACCAAACACACTCGTGAACCAGAACTACCCTGAAGATTGAGCAATGTTGCCAACTGAGCTGGTCTAGGAATATCCTTCCCGCCATTGGGAAGTGAATTTAAATATGAAATCTGAGAGATGTCAAAAATAATTGATAATCTTTTTTTTATACTATTACAATATTTGTGTTTCAAAATTGTTTGTAAATTTCGCCATATCTTTTTTGGTTATGTAAACCCAGCCATAACCCAGCTGTCACTGCTGTCAGTCAATTCAACGTAGTGCAAAGCGATGAGCGAGAGCAAGACAAAACATCTCCTCGCTGTCGACTTGTAGACGGCTTGACGGGTAACTTAATTTCAGCTCTAAAGTACACGACCACAAAGTGCAGATCTGTGTACACGACACTGCGGAAATTTGAATGCGCGCGTTAGAGCGAGATAGGCCTAATAAGCTATTATTTTTTACTTTTATTTTACGACGTTTTGGTGAATAATTCCCAATTTTACGCAATATAAAATAAAACAATTCTGTTTAATTATGTTACACTTTATTTTCTTTTGTATAGATACATAATCTATTTCTTTTTAAGATTATTCTTAGTGCTTTATTTGGAAATATTGTTATTTTTTTTTTATTTATTCTTCACCATATAAAAATACTTAGGTACATAAAAGACAAGAGTTGTTTTATGTCATTTCTTTAGTTGATATTGTGACGAATTGATTGTATATTTATTTTTACAGATAAGCACAAGTAGCAGTTTTACTTTCCCCAAAACTATATTCCTTCGATTTTCTTTAAATTTTAAAAAGTAACAATATAATAAAAATAGCCAACGGTCGAGTCGTCGAGCCGTGTCGCGTCGAGCCGTAGACACATCGTCCCAAAGTTTAGATAGAACGTCTGCATAACGAAGTTGACGCGTTAACTAATTGACGAGTAGTTGATCAACTCGTCGATGAACGATAATGGAGAGTCTAGTTTCGTCGACGATAAATACGTCGATGACCCATCGCTATTGCACATATTATTTAGATTGCTTTTCTTAAGTGGAAAGAAGTCTACATAATATGTATTTTAGTGCAACGTATACAATATTAAAACTAGAGATGCATCCGATACCGATACCGGTTTTCCGATATATCGGAAACGGCTATATTATTTACCGTGTAGATGTATTCTGACATCATTTAAATTGGCCACAAAACGCCACCATAACTGTCCACAGGGCCAGCAGTAGGCAATGGACGAGAGCCAATTGTAAATATCAATGGCCGCTGGGCGCCATTGAGCCGCGGAGCGCCCCATACAGTCACCCGCAGGGCCTAGCAGCAAGCAATCAGCGATGGCCAATTGCTTAACTGCTAGTCGCCAGTAATTTCTGAACACATGACCAACAGAGCGCAGGATCTTACGATAAAGTCTTCGAAGACATCTCTGTCTTAGAAATTCAGTATTGGAGAGAAATGGTTCGTAATAGGGATCAATAGTAGTAGGAGTAGCGTGTTGGTCTAGTGGTTGACTTTCGTCTTGTAATTCAAAAATCGGAGCTGATCTCCTGGAATGGTAATCATTCCAGGAGATCAGCAAGTTAGTTAAGTTTGAAAATAGAAAGAAACTCCAGGAAGGCCAACATCCACCGGAGGTTATAGAACCAAAACAGATGATGATGACCTAGAGAATGCAGATCGCGGTTGGCACTCACTTGACGGTGAGCAGCGGTGCGACACGCTTCCTGGAGTCTGTGTCCGCGATGGTCCCGCGCGCGGAGTGGCAGGTCAGCAGCGCCAGCAGCAGCAGCAGCAGGGCCTGCAGCGCCAGCAGCCCGCCCAGGTAGGCCCGCACCGCGGCGCCACCCTCGCAGCCGCCCACCGTGGGAAAGGTCACCGCGCACGCGAGCGCCGTCAGCACCAACCTGGAAACCACCATTCAATTAGTACTGTACGTTCCAGCTCCGAAAAAGGACTGATCAATGTCTACCCGACTATCAAATCCCTTCCCGGAACCAAACTGATACAATTAGCGCCGACAAAGTGAAAAACTACAACGATTTCTATTCACCTTTGTCGGTTAAAATAACTGATTCGTTGATAGTTCGAAATGAATAAGTTTATCTGTTTCAAATGTTCCCGGAGAATTCACTAAAGCCATGTATTCACTAGGGGACAAATTGTCCCACAACATCACGCGCGGCATAGAGTCTACGTGACGTTGCAACGTCACGCACGGTTCCGCGACGTCCCGCACAACATAGCGCGGCATTTCTCCGTGCCGCAGCAACGTTGCCATGCGCACGGTACCCGAACGAGCTCACGGGGACATCACGCTGCGCGTCAGTACTACGTGGTATGTTTACAAGTGAATGCGCATGCCCTGTATCCGTCAACATAACATTGATGTGGGAAACAAAATTGTTCTCCAACTCATCGCGCTCTACCAAAGCCGTATAATTTTGTGGGACACTTCGAACCGTGAATATGAATTCAAATGTGAAGATGTGAGGGCCAACAGCGTTCCTTAAGTCGTTCTTAGTCTTGCTTGGCTATGGAAGACCCGATTATCAATATATATATATATATATATATAAAGAAACCCGTGTTTCCCTATCCGCCAAGTTTTCTCCACAACCAGATACTACCACCCCCTGGATAGCCCTTGGTGTCCCATTAAAAATGTGCGAGTTTGGTGGGGGTAGCTGTACGTGGGTGGAAGTGGGTGACGAAAATGTGCTTTCTAGCACATTGTTTTGTTATGGGAAAGCCGCAAATGCTTCAGATTGTTTCAAAATACGCACCGACTATGTCGGTGAGTCTAGAAAACTCCGGAAAAACCTGCTCTAGAAAGCTCTGGAAGGAGAAGGTTCTAGAAAATTCACGAAAGTTCTATAAGGTTCTAAACTGAGTGACGGAATGTGTCGGTGTGTCTAGAAGGTTCCTGTACATTCGATAAATTTCTTGAAAGCTCTGGAAGGAGAATGTTTTAGAAGGTGCGCGAAAGTTCCATGACAATCCAAACAGTGTACTAAAAATCTACGCGTGCGAAGCCGCGCGGGTACAGCTAGTTTGTAATAAATTGTCAAAAACAGTTTTTGTCATTCGAGTGAAATTGACAAAAGATCCGCGCGGGTGCAGCTAGTTTGTAATAAATTGTCAAAAACAGTTTTTGTCATTCGAGTGAAATTGACAAAAGATCCGTCAGACATTCGAAGATCGCATAGAATATCCATCCTTCTTTCTCTTTGCAGTAAATAATTTCGCACCCACCACCTTTTTCTTCTCTAACGTTTCGATAAACTCGTTAAAATAAATAGATGCGCAGCTGTCATCATAACCTCATAGGGCGGCTAATGTAAATAGATATGCAGCTGTCATCATAACCTCATCGGGCGACATTTCCGCGACAAGTGATATGTGAGTCCCGGTGTGTACACGTCAAATGACCGCGTCATTGTCCGCGAAACATGAGCGTAGATGTTGATGCGACATGCCGCTCAGAATGTTTCGCGATTTGTCCCCTAGTGAATACATGGCTTAAAGCAAAGAAAGCTTTTAGAATTTCACCTTCATAATCGATGTAGTCGTTAGATTATATTTATATGTTAAATAAAACACGAAATTGAATTTGATTATGCACAGCCAAAGGGAAAATTTTTCGAAAAAGCAAACAAAAGATTTAAAACAAGCACGATGCTCCGTAGCTAACTCAACATGTGAATCTAAAATAATGCTTCGCTTTTTTCGAAAATTTCCCTTTGTATAGCCATTCGACGTTTATTTTTCAAAACAATATATAATAAACACAAATACCATTTTTGTTTTAACATTTCAACATTCAAATTTATTCATAAATTAAAATAATTTTAGCAAGTTCTTACTCACATAAATAATAAAAAACACAATTTTATTCAATAAATAAACAAATACATAATACGAAAACAGTATCAATTTCGAAGA
Source organism: Agrypnia vestita (assembly GCA_016648135.1). Taxonomy (NCBI): domain Eukaryota; kingdom Metazoa; phylum Arthropoda; class Insecta; order Trichoptera; family Phryganeidae; genus Agrypnia; species Agrypnia vestita. The sequence goes on along the minus strand of JADDOH010001402.1, from coordinate 24,822 downwards.
AATTTTCACTACTTATGTACAGCAATTGCCAAATTATTTGTAAAAAGTTGAAGTTTTATAAATTCGCTTAGGAATGAAATATTTTGGAACCAAAAAGTACACTTTATTTTATTAACTATCCAATTCGCATAATTTTTTTTCCTTGTCTATAGGTAATATAGAATTAATACTATTATTAAATTTGTTAACAGTTAATTATTATTATTACTTATTTATAAAATAACTACTTTATATAAATAATAAATATTCTCGAACATATACTACTGGAAGAGCACTGTCTGCTATAATACAATAAATTACTAGTGTAGCAGGCAGGGCGTCAAATTAATGTAGTGTTTAATTGCTGCGAAGACCTTCAGCAACGATGAAACATGCTTATATAATTTTTTTTTTGTAAACATTATAAATAGTTGTCACCTATAAATATGAATAAATAAATCTATCTATCTATCTATCTACTTGTAACATTACAGGGTGTGCTAATTTATAATTATATACTAAAAAAAATTCTTTAAGTAAGTAGTTTGACAAGAGAGTGAAAATATATATGGTGTCTCGTAGCTAGTAGTAAAATCAAAATATGCTGTACACTTTGGGTGAAATTTCAACAGTTAAGGAGATAAGCGACATCAAAGTGTGCATTTAAAAAGAAAATATTTCTGACATATCTTTTGTAAAAAGTTAGACTACAACAGGAAACAAGGCATTCTTCTCTCTATTGTGGTTGCTCAAATCAAGAAATGTCCACAGGAAAACAAAGATCACTTTCTACAAAACTATCATAAGAGCAGTACAGTAGCCGGCAAACATCTTGAAATTCTGCGGCGTAGTGGGGGGACGTTTGCGCATCTACCTTTCTACCAACGAGACCCAAATTTCGTCTTCTGCGCATTCCCCCACTTAGCCAAAGAATTTCATGAAGTTTGCCGGCAACTGTAGTGACATACGGGTGCGAAGCATGGACCATGACAGCGTGATCTGCGGAGATGCTGGACATATTTGAGAGAAGAGTGCTACGCAAAATCCTGGGACCCGTGAAGGATGGCGAAATTTGGAGAATAAGATACAACGACGAGCTATACAACACCTCAAGGCTCCCAAGCTCTCTTCGCACACTCGACTGAGTTAGCTGAGATGGCGGGGCATGTGCAGAGAAAGCTGTTGACTGAGATGTCCAAGAAGATCCTCGAGGAACATCCGGGTGGAAGAAGAAGAGTCGGCAGACCTAGGCTGCGATAGGGTGACACACTGGAGGACAGCAGTGGGAGACAGGAGGAGTTTGAAGCGAAGTCTGTTGGAAGCCAAGGCTTGATATGAGCTGTAGAGCCATTGAAGAAGAAGAAATGGTTAAGCTATCATGAAAGTAATTTATATCGAATATTAAAAATTCTTTCTCTTTGATATAACTCAGATAATATGATTAGAACCTTGCGAAAAATGTGGTTCAAATTTTTGCACAATTTTACAGAAATATTGAGAAAAACGAAAATTTTGATCTCATTTATCTCCTTAACTGTTGACATTTCATCCAAAGTGTAAAGAATATTTTCTATTCAAAATTGAAAGAAGAATACTCCCCGAAGTTTTGGCTAATAGCTACAAAGCACCTGTATATATTAAGTGTACCCATAAGTAATCAATTATTTAAGTGGCAACAAAAAAAGAATTTAACTACATTTAATTTTATTTTTAATCGATTTAATCTCCATCGTTATCTAGGACCTTTTGCCATCTTGTTGGTAGACTTTTAAGAAAAATATGCTTCTAGGTGTTTTAAAAGCGTCATTTTCAAACTCTACCGGGCGCCCACTTCCGTCGCTAACAGACAAGTCAAAATCACCATCAGAAAATTTTCTAAACCAACGTTGGTTCTTATTTACTTTCAATACGTCTCCATACACATCACAAATTTTCTTTGTTGCAACTGTTGCATTAACAAAATGAAACAACATGCAATGACGTAAATGTTCTTCAGTTGGTTGATTGTCCGCCATTTTACAACAGAGTAATTAATTTTTTTTAATTTAATTGTCACAAGTCACAAGGCCACGGATTATAATATTGCGTATAAAACACGTCTTTACACATTCACTTTACTGAGCTTGACTGAAGCAAACATTCCACACCAAAAATAATTGATTACTTATGGGTACACCTATTATTTTTAATGAATAATTATTTAGTAACGGAACTGTAGGTATTTGTCGAAAGTCCTTAATTTTTTATTATAAAAATAGTTCCTATGCAAAAATACACAAATTTAATACGATTTTCATGTAGCTCGAAGAATCATGTTTACTTAAAAAAATTATTTCCTACACTTTTCTATATGACGTTTGATATGGATAGGATATCAGGAGTGCCACTGTTTTAATAATACCTCACGGAAATCTGCGAGAATGTTAACGAACAGTCAAGATGATCTCATAAATTGGGCTCATAATTTAATAGGTAACTACATACATAATAATATATCACCTCATCCCAATGTATTTTTGAATGTCACTCGTACTGAAATTGTTACATTTTATTAGAGTGAGGTTAAAAGTAACGTATAGTCTAGCCGGGATTAGCTTTGGGTTGATCATCTCATTCTGTTATTATCTGACTTTTTTTATATGGAGCCAGTGGTAGTGCAAATGAGAGGGAAATATATTTTTTCTCATGTGTCATATGAAACCTCTCGCCGGTTATATCATAAATATGTAGTACGAGTATTTCGTGGGTAGGTAATAATTACTTTATAATGTAATGGTCGTTTTTCAAGGTTCGAGCGTTAGAATATTTTACTTGACGTTTGAAGATGTTGATTTATAAAATTTGAATGTGATAATTAGTTTACGATGTTATGTTATTTATTTAATACTAGCCGTAAACCTGTGAAAAATCACGGATGATTGCAAAATTTTGAAGCTAAAAATTCACAAATAGTAAACTATTTGCTTTTTAAATTCTTTATATTAGTTTTGCAGCCGTACGTGTGTGAATTGTTAAATGTGGAAATGTCTTGGAAGTGAAAATTAACACGCTTCCCGTCATCCAATCGAACTGAAAATTTGCACATCTACTCGACGTCGATGACAACGCATTTTGACAACTTTGTCGGCATGCGCGGTTTTTGTGATTGTTTTCGTTTTTCGCGAAGAAAACTCGTCGACTGAGAGCTCGATTACAAACATTTCAAGCTTCCCAGACGGGCGCAGCCCGCCGACGTCTTTGGCAAATACATTCGTTGCGGGACGTCTCGCCTCCTCATAATTGAGTCGAATTTCAGTTTTTTTCACTTTAATCCGAAAAACCAATTTGTAACGTTAATAACTTTGCGAGTTTTCGTCCGATTTTGAAAATGAATGCTTTTCCCGAAACCCTCTTTGGGACCTGATTTATTTTTATTTTTTGGGACCTCCCGCTCTACCCTCCTTCCTTCTCAAAAACGAAATTTTATTTTCATTTTTAGACTTTTTTTATTTGCAATTAAACATGGTGATACGCGCACCTGGGGGATATAAACGAAAATCCCGTACCTGTGTCTATTTCTCGGAAGCCATTAAACCCGGCCATTAAACGCTCTGTAAAATTTCCTGGCTTCCTAAAGGTGCACATTTTCAGTGAATTTGGCTGCCGGGAGCTCCGCCTAGCAATAGAAAATAAACGGTTGTTCGCTAATCTATCCCCACCGCCGAACAGCTATAAAAGCGGTCCGCTTTTACTCCCAGCCAGGATACACTGTTCGGAAGGCTCCAGCAGTTCTCGCCTTACTAGGAGGTGTCCGGGAGGGATTCCTGGCGAACCTAGGAAGCGATATCGCCGTTGCAGTCGAGTGTTCTCCTGCCGGGTCGTACCAAGTCGAGCTTATGTGAAGTTCGAGTCTCGTCGAACTTTTATCTCCGAGATATCTCTCCGTCATCGCTCTTGCCGTCGGGCCTTTTCCGGCAAGAACCTCCGCCAAATCTGCGAAGTGTGGTCGAGAATACCACCCTAACATTGTTTTTTGACTACAACAGAGACCTAAGTGCCTGTGATAATTTTCTTTTATACTTCTGTGTGTTCTTGTATATTTCTACTGTTTATATTTGTGTTTTTATCGTATTTTTTGACTAAATAAATTGTTGTAAAAAAGAAACTTTTCAGTTATTTCCACACCTTTGTCACTTGCACTCATAGTTTGAAACAAACCACCCCGTTTCAATGGTGTTTCAGAAAAAAATCGAAAATATGAATGGTTCGAAAAGTGTAAAATCCGGCCGTCTTTCTTTTGTATGTTGGAATTTTGCATCCGTCTCTTTCTCGTGGCTAACAAAAATAAAAACCCTTTTTTTAATGAAATTCAAAAATAATAGTAATCTTTTGCCCATTTTTCGATTTTTTTTACCCCCTCCAGTTTTTTTGATATCCACCCAAAATAGATATTTTCTTTTTTTTAATAATTCGGTTAAAAAAATCGTGGCGAGATGTGACAAATTACTACACATAGCGCACGATATAGCGCGTTAAGTCTACCAGAAAATTTTGTTCTGAATTGCATGCCCACGGAATGACGTTCGTTTTAGAGTTTTTTTTTGCAAAAAGTAAAATCTCTACAAATCGTGATTTTTAGAGTTTTTATTTTTCAAACTTTTGGCGTTTTTACTTGTTTTATATTTTTTTCGCAAAATTACAAGCAAAAACAGAATTATTTTACGTTAAATCTGGAATTATTTTCAAACGATATTAATTTTTTTCTCGAAGATGCTAAGAACGGCATTCGAAAGGCTAAATTTCTGAACACTTGGGTGACGTCATTATGATAAAGCAGTATAAGTGAAAATTAGTCGTTCCTAGAAGCATCCATCCTATACAGAGAAGAAGTTTGAATGAGTTTGAATAACATCAAATGAAAAATTCTGCATAAAGGTCTTTTTCTTGCGTATAAAGAATTTATAATGAAAAATTTGTTTTTGTGGGTTAAATTATTTAAAATTGACTTTAATCGCTTAAACCTAAAACTAATTTTCATGTTAAGTAGGTACTTTATATTATTCATTTTCCATATACATCATTTTTTATATTTTGATTATCTATACTTCGAATTTTAAATTTTATTTTTGTTATCCTGACGAAGAAGCCATTGGCTTCGAAACATGTTGAATTTATTTCAATAAAAAAGTGGTGTTTACAAAGTTATTTTATATAAATTATAATCATTTAGTGCTCAATTTCAATACGAAGTAAAATGCAATAACGTGCACGCATGTAGGAGTTAAATAATATTTATATAAATGAAGAAAAATTAAATATCTGTGGTCTCTAAAATAGGAAATTCGCATTTGTTAATTCTTTAATAGTTTGTGTTTGATTCAGTAATATAAATTTTGATTTATAAAATCGATGATCAGTTAATGCTTCTTAATATCTATTTAATAATCTCATGTTTTTAAAGGGCACAACTTATCGATGAAAGTTTATTGGAATCGGTTATTATAACTTGAGTTTCAAGAATATCTCCAGTTACACCAACCTTCTTTTAAGTTTAGAAACCAGTCTACGAATGCAATGTTATTAAAATAACATAATATTATGGTGCGAGTATTTTATTTAGTCTGAATTTGTACAGTTGTTTAACTATTCAAATTGCCACTCCTTAATCTGAAAATATAGCGATATTTATGAGATCGACTATGCCATGTATTAGTGTCATTCAAATTGTGGTCCGCTACGTTATACTTCGTCGGACGTTATACCACGAAAAATTCACAATGTAAAAGATAAACATTTTTACTCCATGAACAATTTTTTAACATTTAAAAAAAAATGTAAATATTCTTACACCATGGCGGACGTGACAGACGAGATTTGTCAACTTTCATGACCACATTTTCTTTTCCGTGAATGGATTTTAGTCGCGTGTAGGTGCCTTGAAAGAACTTCTAAAAATGTATACTATATGACGCCTGTGTTTCATGTTCTCTATTCGTGTCTTGTATTGTTTCGTTTTGAAGATGTATCTGAATGAAATTATTTTTAAATGTGTCGTATTAGATATATATCAACTTGTTTTCTTGGAATAGATATAAACAATCTTATTAAAGAGTTAAGGTTATTGTTACGATCGTTGGACATATTATGTGTATAATAAAAAAGATATTTTTTACGAACCGTATATTCCACCAGTTCGGCCTACACCCCGCCGTGATATGACGCTCTCCTGATGACGCCGGATAAGACTTCAACGAAACGTCAAAATTTGCTTTTCAGGGAAATATAAGGTTCGTTTAAAATATCCGTTTTATTTAACAGACACACACACATATATTAGGTCCTTACATATGAAATTGGCGTTTTGCCGTACTGGCAAATTTGATCTCAAATATCTTCTCTTTGGTTAGGAATTCCAAATCCAAATTTATACAGCTATTTACTCATGTATTTGTGTTTTGAAAATTATAATTCATTTGTTTTTTCCTCAATTGTTTTTTTCTTTGCATCACTCAGTTTACAAAATGAAAAACTTGAAATATCGCGTTATTTACGAGTACGAGTTCCACCGTGGCACCAGTGCTGCAGAAACGGCTCGAAGGATTAATGATGTGTATGGCGACGGTGCCGCAAAAGAAAACACAGTGCGTTTTTGGTTCCAACGTTTTCGTTCTGGAAATTTCGACCTGCAGAACAAGCCCCGTGGACGGCCGGAGACCAAAGTTGATAATGAAGAATTGAAGGCTATTGTGGAAGCGGATCCATCGCAAACCGGAAGCGCTCATCGCAATGACTGAACCCTGCCGAACCAGCCAAACCATGCCCCAAGCGAAAATTGACTCCAAAAAAGTTACTTGTGAGCGTTTGGTGGACTAGTGCTGGTGTCGTTCACTACAGCTTTCTTAAATCTGGCCAGACGATTACGGCAGATGTATATTGTCAGCAACTGCAAACCATGATGGAAAAGCTAGCTGCTAAACAACCGAGGCTGGTTAATCGCTCTAGGCCACTGCTGCTTCATGATAACGCTAGACCACACACTGCACAACAGACGGCTACCAAATTAGAGGAGCTTCAATTGGAATGTTTAAGACATCCACCGTACTCTCCGGACCTTGCCCCAACAGATTACCATTTTTTTCGAAGTTTTGATAACTTCTTGCAAAGGAAAAAATTCAACTTCGATGGGGCAGTCCAAACCGCCTTCAAAGATTTTATTGATTCTCGTCCGAATGATTTTTTTAGTAAAGGGATCGATGAACTACCTATGAGATGGCAAAAGTGCATAGATAGCAATGGTACATACTTTGATTAAATAAATATATTATAATAAAAAAAAATCGGCTTTATGTTCCTTCCATACTAAACGCCAATTTCATATGTAAGGACCTAATATATATATATATATATAACATGTATAACTTTTGGCAGTAACCTCGCGATATTGTATATCGTACTTTTAGATATTCATTTATATATAAGGTATTTTTTTAATGTAATATATATATATGTTATAATATAATATAATAAATTCACTTTTCTTTAATCTGAATATAACATATCATTTATATAAATTAATAGAATTAATGCTGAAGAAAGAACATTTCCTTTTATTAAAATATGCAATTTATCGTTCTATAGATAGATTCCTAGATACCAAAAACTTTTAAGTCAGGCCTATACACATACGTATAGTACACATTATATCAACGGCAGGTTAGTACTGAAACCCAGTTTATGATTTGGCTATCTTAACATTGGCTAAAGAAACAAATGCCGAATGAATACGATTTCCAAGACTCTTCAATCCTCATCAAGTGGCATATGGCGAATGAGATGGATGGAAGGAGAAACGGTAGAAATTTCAGAATGCCTAAGCTCGTAGATGTGTGCTTATTTCCACGACAACTTTCTGTTAAATGAAAAATGGTGTTGAAATTAGTTGTTTTAACAGAAAAAAACTCAATGCCCGTTTATTGTATCTTAAAAAAACCTTAAAATATATTTTAAAAAACGTATGTGTACTCATGTATGCGCGGTAGAAGATATACTTTAAAACTATTAATAAAGACAAAATTATCTATCAAGAGTATTGAGTTGTAAAAATCTGCATTGATCATTGTCGATTATTCTGTTGTATTTCATGAAAAGAATTAAAGTTCATACTTACATAAATGTAACCTCGAATATATAAAATCATTGGGAAAAATTTCTTGGGAAAAAACTTTCTTAAAAAACGACCGAAACATTCGTAAACTCGCATTTTAACAAAATTTGACAGCTGACAAGAATTCCATATGGCTTCGTTATTGAAATATTTTTCCTTTTCAAGAAACACTTACATTTTCAAAAAAGTAAAAGCGTCTACTCACTTTCATGTTTTATCGATTTTCGGCCTAAAACGGTTCCGTTTTCAAAAGCTTATAACTTTGACAGTCGCATTGAATATCGAATGAATGAATGTGAGTTTTGTTTTGAAAAGGAATAGCTGACAATTACGTTGTTTTTGTGATAATTAATTTTTCGAATATCACTTTAAATCGTTTTTGGCATGATGACCTACAAAAACTTTCTTAAAAAACGACCGAAACATTCGTAAACTCGCGTGTTAACAGAATCCTTTTCAAGAAACACGTACATTTTCAAAAAAGTCAAAGTCAAACATCGAAAATAATATGAAATACATAAATCTGTACGAGAAGCCCCATTCTTCATTTTGATTACACAGCTAAATTCTTAATTCAATAAACAGTTTCAATAATAACCAATCATTCGTCAGTTTTTGAATTGAGCATCTTTATGATTGGTACTCGATTCAAGATGGTCGACAATGCATTATTATTTACATTATAGGAACACTAATTTCGAGTGAATAAATTGTCGACAGTTTAATGGAAGCGCGCGCATTTCGTTGCATACTAAAATGTCAATTTAACAACTAACTTCATAGTCTCTCATTTCCGCTACATACCGTAACTTCCGTTACAATAATTTTTTTACCCTACAAGTAAGTAAGTATATCGAAGTATAAATCCAAAAATGTTGATCTGTACAGGATCTGAGGACCTTATGCGGCAATCTCGTAATCCGCAGGACATTTCAGATTTTTGTTGGCGGCCCTGAAAAAGCCTTTTTGAATTATTATTGTGTTAAATTTACCGAATATCAATACCTTTAAGCGTCTGATAAACATGCTTCTTTAGTGGCACGTGAGCATGCGCAGTATCGACTTTGACAGTGGCATGCTTATTAGTGGCATGTGTGTACGCACATTGCTAGAAATGAGCATGCCACCTAGTGGCATGCTCAAAAAATCAACCGCCGGTTGATTTATAAGCATGCCACTGTCATTCACCATAGAGAAGGGGTATCTTTGGAGCATGTGTGAACAGACTTGCTTATTTATGAGCATGCTTATGTCATTCGCGGGCTTCGCGGCTAGTATTATCAATGCGATCTTCTCAGTCCGCGACAGATGAAACAAATATGGCGCGTTGGGGAGATGATAAAAAATTACTTTTCGTGACTTATATAAGAATCACGATGTCTGTGGAATACTCGGTCACCGTTGTGTAAAATAATATAGTGAGAAATAATGTTTACGAAACTTTATTAATAGGCATGAATGATTCAAATCTTACAATAAAAATTATATAAACTAAAATCAAAAATGTGCGGTTGGAAACTCGGGAACTTTTTTGATTTATTGGTTCACTTGAATTTTCTATTTCAGTTTGCAAAGTTTCCATTTTGAACAAGAGCGTCTCTATTCTATGACAAGAGCATGCCACTAATAAGCATGTGTGTTTGATTGTTAGCTTTGGACATGCTTATTTATGAGCATGCCACTAATAAGCATGCCAGTAATGAGCAAATGTGTACAGTTGTTAGGGCATGCTTATTAATGGCATGCTCATTAGCATGCCAGTAAAGAAGCATGTGTATCTGTACCTTTAGACCCACATACGGCACCGACCGAATGGGTTCGGAATGAATAATGTAAGCGTGCACTACCACTGGTCGGTGCAGACCTGGGTCCGGTGGCTGAATGTCATCTATAAATATGGTGAGTCCGGGTCGCAGAAGGCACTTGTTGCTCCGGCTCTAAATTCATCTACAATTTATTTATTTTTCTATCCTGTTTTTGGCATCGAGCGGAAATACAGTCTTTGTCCTGGCTGCGATAAGATTCGTGTAAGAAAAAATGTTTTGACCAATAAACCTTGAATTGTGCGCAAAACGCTCAATTGATTTAAAAACACGAAGATGACGTCTGTAGCAAAAGTTTAATAGAGATCATATTCATCATTAACAATTTCAATTCATAAATCTTTCCTTTCATATTCTTGTAACGAGTTTGAATGATAAATATTCATGTTGGAAATATCTCTAAGAACAACAATTTGGAAACAAAACAGACTCGCAACAGCAAAAGATATTTAAATATACCCGAGACGTCGTTATTCAAAAGCCTTAACAAATTACCTACGTGTGTCGAGATTTGTATTGTAATAAAGGCCCTCAATAGGAAGGGTCTGTGGGTCATATCCTATGCATCTGATGAGTAATCTGACACTGTTTTAAAATGATAAAAATACAATAGCATTTTAAATTACATTGCAAAAGTAAGAATTAATATACTCCCTCCCAAAGAGTTATTCTCTGTTTGCAGAGGTACAGCGATAACATTTATGTATCTTTATAGTTTTAATAGGCAACAAAATCAAATGTAATAATACTGTATGTATTATTAAATAATAAAGATGCAGAATTATAATAATGGATATGTACAGAGTTATTTAGAAAACATTAATAATCTCGCAGGACTATATTCCTGCCTTGATTATAAGTCGAAAATATTCAAGCAACCATGACCTGTCAATAGTTATGGAGATATACGATACCAAAGTCTGCATTTTTTTTTCAATATTTCTGACTTATTTTTTATAAAACGTTGAACCATAATTATATCGTATATAAGTATTATAAGAAAAATGAAAAAGTTGTGTGTTGAAAAAAATGGTATGCTGAGGTAAAGTATCATATTTGACTTTTTATTTTAAAAAATCTGAATTGTACTTACATGCCTTATTTTTAGAAAATTGTTTTATTTACTTTTTTCTGCGTCTAGTTCTTGTCGTAAATATAATTCTATTGAAATAATTTTCCAGTTGAATCCATTTTTTAACATCTATAATTTCACAATTTTGCGGAGCTTTAAGGCATCTTTAGAATGTGTTTTAATATTTTTTTAGTTTCTCAAAAAAGTAATTTCGCATCACTTTTAGGTCGTGTTTTTGTAGAGAATACCGCTCTAGTCATAATAACAATTATTATTCAAAAAAATATTTTTATACGATTAAAGCCATCATTTCCACAAACATATAAATATTTAAATAAATATTTTTCAAACGATTAAAGCTTTCACGTCCACAAATATATTAATATTCAAATTTATTACCGAACACATGTTTTTGAAACTTTTTAGTCAAATATATTTACGCATGTGGCATTCGATTTGCGAAAACCATATTAGTAACAATTTTTAAATTATGCATGCAACGAGGCATAGAACAAATACAAAATAATTTTTTTGTCAGACTTTCCTAAGACCGTGACCCCTCTTCATCTCGCCTCAGTCGTGACCCTTCATGAACTCTTCTCATCTCATGTTTTTATGCTGAAAAATTACCATGTGTATAAAAATTCTTCATGGTCATACATATATGTACATTGACGCTTATTTAACTCACATTGACAACGTTTAATATTTATGTAAATCTTTTTTACGACTTCAAGTAATATACTGTACGTATGTTAATAGAATCATTTTAATTCATTCATTCTTACAAAAAAATTAACACATTCACATTAATTCTTTCCATGCTTCGAAAGCAGACAAAAAAAAATCATCACATAAATATTGCGATTTCTAGTTTTTACCTTTCTACTTATTTTTCTGTGGCTACAATATTATTATAAGAGTACGTATAATATACAATGACTAGGTATTATATACAATGATATTTTTAGAACATTGGTAGAAAGGAAAAATTTATATGTGAAATACCATTGTAAGTCAACAGTGGCGGTTATAGTGGAGTCCTAAAAATGTGGTTATTCAGAAATTATTATTCAGAAATTTCACATAAATTGTTTTGAGAGTGATCCCTTGTATTTTTTAAAATCAAATAAGGAGTTAAGAGAACTATGAAATTGTAATTATATTAATGAAATTCTAATTATAATTATAATTAATTTCATCAATTCTATCCAGCTTCAATTTTTTTGTAAATTATGAAGAGAGAAAAACTGAAATTAGTTGAAACATAATACATATGTAATTTCTATTAACATATTCAATGAGGGCATGTTTTAACTATGTAAATATTTACTTTACTAGAGATGGAGACAAAGATAAATACTTAAAAAATACCATTACAACCTATTCTCGATGAAGAAATTGTTCAGAGGCAAATTAATTAATTGTTATTTTTTAGAGAAGTGAATTTATTCTTGGAGGGCAAACTACTGAAATGGAAAATGTTAAGGAGTAGCGTCATTTCTTTTAAAATACCTTTTACTCTTATCGTTTGTATTAAATGCTTCCAAAACGTTGATTTAAAGTGCACGGATATCAAATATTTGTAGGATGATAATATATTTGTTGCACACGTAAAAAATTCGATATTTATCAATTAAATGTTATTGATAAATCTATAAAATAACGCATTTCCTGGTACCGTACTAAAAAGCTGAAATACTATATATAACGTTCAATAATATGACTCAAAGACACAACATTTTTGAAATAAAATATGCAAGGTAAAGTAGAAAATATTTTTCACGTTTTCTTGGTGATGTTGCATTTGCATATTTTCGGTGACATGTTTATAAGATATTTATGAGATATTCGGCCCGATTCTGAAAATAACAATGTCTGGATCTTTAAGATCTTTATCCCAACACTTAATAGACGATAATAAAAATTAAAAATGTCCAGAGCGGATTTTGTAATTCTACGGCTCAAATGCACTGTATTAAAAGATGATATAAGAAAGATTGTTTCTTACAATCGTATTAATTTCTTCATCCACAGCGTCCAGATGAAATATCATGGCTAAACTTATAATGACCGCGTTCGGCGTTACCGCGTATTCAAATCTTCCTACCTTGACATTTTTTGACAGATATGTCTGGATCTTTAAGATCTTTATCCCAACACTTAATAGACGATAATAAAAATTAAAAATAAACGAGACAGCTTTATGTCGGTGTTTGTTTCTGTTAGTTTCTACATGAGATAGATATAGAGGGAAGGAGAAAGATGTAAATTGTTATCTGTTATGGGAAGATTTGAATACGCGGTAACGCCGAACGCGATCATGACAAGTTTAGGCATGATATTTCATCTGGACGCTATGATGAAGAAATTAATACGTTTGTAAGAAACAATCTTTCTTATATCATCTTTTAATACAGTGTATTTGAACCGTAGAATTACAAAATCCGCTCTGGACATTTTTAATTTTTATTATCGTCTATTAAGTGTTGGAATAAAGATCTTAAAGATCCAGACATTGTTATTTTCAGAATACGGATGATTATCGGTTGAACGTATTGATGAAAGACTGTAGAGTTTCTTGTAACTTGTCATTTTAATATATTACTAGCTGATTGGCCCGGCTTCGCTCGGGACCGTAATTCGCTAAGCATAGAATTGTGTTGACGTCTCTTTTTTGCTGGTTTCGGCACCTGTGTTTGGATTGCCTTGCTGGACCGTCTTCCCTTTGCCAAAATATCAACAGATATTTTAGCACATCATAAGACTCTAGAGAAAACCTTCCAAAACTTTCTAGAGCACTCCGAAATCTTATAGAACACTCTGGAATCCTCTAGAACTTTCCCTTTCCAGAAACTTCTAGAACATTATAATTCTTTCTGGAACCTCCTACAGTCACCGACACACTCCGCCACTTTGTTTGGAACCTTATAGAACTTTCTGAAATCTTCCAGAACATTCTCCTTCCAGAACTTTCTAGAGCTTTATCTAACGTTCTGGAATCTTCTGGTCTCACTGACACACTCCACACTCAGTTTACAGCCTTATAGAACTTTTTGGAATATTCTAGAACGTTCTCTTTCCAGAAATATCTACAGCTTTATCGAACGTTCTGGAACAATCTAAACTCACCGACACACTCCGCCAATCAGTTTGGAGCCTTGTAGAACCTTCTTGAACTTTCTATTTCCAGAATCTTCTAAAGCATTCGAGAACCTTCATGAACGTTCTGGAACCTTCTGGACACACCGACACACTCCGCTACTCAGTTTGGAACCTTATAGAACTTTTAGTAATCTTCTAAATTATTCTCCTTTCAGAACTTTCTAGAGCTTTATCGAACGTTCTGGCACCTTCTAGACTCATAGACACACTCCGCCATACTGTTTGGAAAGTTAGAGAATTTTCGGGAATCTTCTAGAACGTTATCCATCCAGAACATTCTTGAACTATATCGAACGGTCTGGAACCTTATAGAGTCACAGACACACTCCGCCACCAGAACTTTCTAGACCTTTATCGAACGTTCTGGAACTTTCTAGACTAACCTCTTAGTTTGGAACCTTATAGAACTTTCGGGAATCTTCTAGAACTTTCTAGAGCTTTACCGGATATTCTGAAACGTTTTTGACTCACCGGCACACTCCGCCATTTAGTTTGGAACCTTATAGAACTTTCGAGAATTTTCTGGAACGTTCTCCTTCCAAAACTTTCTAGAGTGGATTATTCCGGAACCTTTTAGACTTACCGACACAGTCGGCGGGCCCATTCTGGAAAAATCTGAAGCATTTGCGGCCTTCCCATAACAAAACAACAGGCGACGAAAGAACATTTTCGTCGCCCGCTCCCACCCACGCTCAGTCACCCCCACCAAACTCGCATACTTTCGATGTGACACCAAGGGCTATTTACCACCATAACCATCAGGGGGTGGTAGAATCTGGTTGCGAAGAAAACTTGGCGGGTAGGGAAACACGGGAAAAAAAATATATATATAATATATATATATATATCTATATATATCTATATATATTTTAAAGATTTTTTCAAATTATTCAAATAGTAGGATATCAGGTATCAGCAAATTATACGTGTCTAAAAAAATCCTTCTTAAACAGAATTTACTTATCGGAATACTTTCGAAATAAGTTCTTATTATGTGCAAATAATTCTTTTAAAAATATTATTCTTTCTTCTTCTTCTCGTGCCGTATCCGGTTACCGGATGTTGGATATCATGTTGGCTATACTTATCATGATGACAGTCGACCGGAAAAGCTGCCCCTGTCTGTCCGAACTATTGTCATTGATTCGTCAGCCATGAAGTTCGTCTTCCAGGGCCACGCTCGCTGTCGGCAATTTTTCCTTGATCTGATGTGACTTTTTTAATGTCTCACAATTTTTAAAACATTTTCAATTCTTATTATGTCAATCCAGCTAACCTAAGCCTGAGCTTAGCATGGCGTCGCCTAGCAAGCATCCATGGATTTTTTTCGTTCTAAGAACACGTCACATCACACAATTCGCATTCGAGTATCTTTTTCATGCTCAGAAAAATCGCATCGGCTCGCTCAGTGCGGCAATACACCTCAATGGATCAGTTGTTTATACCACACTATTTTTGTACCATCTCAAATTTAGTTCCAGCTAACTATACTTAACAATATTTTTGCAATGTACGCTGCTGACTGCGTAACACAATGTTTCGTCAAGTTGTGTTGGTAATATCCTTTGAAAATTATACCAAGGTTTATAGTGAAAATTATAGCGAGATTACAAGGTCGAATGAATCGAAGAACATAAGCAGTAAATTTAATTATTAGGTGATTCCGAAAATAATGGCTATTTTCAACTTCAAAACTAATTAAAACAACTTAATTTTAAAAATAATACTAATCAAAGTAAGAGCTACTTGATCCCACGTATTTTTTCTAATTTTATTTATGCTTGTAGAGTAAAACTCTGACAGATTAGAAGCCAAGAATTCCTTAAAGGCATTTTCTTCTGCTTTTCTGCCGTTGAATTTGTTCCGTAAATAGTTTTCAAGGTGAATCAAGGGTCATCTTCGATAAATCAGTTTTTGTTGTTTGTCTCCTGTTTTTTTTCACTTAAATTTTCAATTCATCATTTTTAACAATAGCAGGACGTCTAACAAGTCTGATAAGACACACTCCCGTCTCCGTTCCTAAACTTTTTGAACCGATTTATTTATGGTTTTTGTGTTTAATTTGTAGAACTCCATATTTATTTTTAGCGAAATTTATAATAAATTAAATTTTAATAAATATTTTTTATACTGCGGGTTAACTATTTTTTTAGGTGTTACAGCTGTTTCGGCTTGTAAGGCCATTATCAAACAGTGGATATACCACGTACAAACGACTTATTTATAAAATTTTAAGTTACCCCTTCCCCTTTAGAGTAATTAGATATTTGTGGTGAAGCCCTATATTAATGTTCGTTTTTTCCCGGGCACCTATCATTAAAGGTGCCTCGGTTAACGTTATGCTTAATTATCACAATTCCCCTTTTTCTGCAAGTGTTATTTATAAATATGATGTTAATTTATGTCCTTGATTTTGGGTTTTTTTAAGATATTGAGAAGTGGAGAGAAGATCATTTTTTGTTGATTATTTAAAAGTTTAATATTTGGATCCTTTTTATATTTATTTATTTCTAGTTGCTCAAGTAAATTCATCCTTAAACCTTTTGTTTCTATATGTAAAGGTTTTGGCTCGTTATCACCTAGCGGGACGTGGTTTTCATTTAATAAATGGGCCGCAAATTTTGACTCTAAATTTTTATTTTTATAGCAGCACATTTGTTCCGCGAATTTAGTTAAAAAAGACCTTCCCGTTTGTCCTATATATGTGGCCAATGCCAATGATACCCTGCGGGGCGTTTTCGACGTGTACTGAAGGTATCGTCTAATCGCACGCACATAGTTGTAACCCACCGACTAACTCTGCGGTAAATCATGATGCTCAGGCGCAAGTTCTTTTGTAGACGGTGCTAGTGCTGCACATCTAGATATTTAAATTTATGTTGTCAATGTATGAGATAAAAGATATGGGTTAGGATTTTACAAAAGAAAGGCTGAAATTTATTTTATTTTTATTTTATTTATTTATTTTATTTATTTATTCATACGCCAATCGGCTATATACATTGATTTTACAAAAATAATAGACTTAAATGAATGGATTAGGAAAATTGCACATATATAAAAAATCAATACTAGCATAGTAACAACATGGTAAAATCATATAGGGTTGAGGGTAATTTTAATACTGTGATAACAATCTTTTTGCCGCTGATGAGAATGAGACGTATGATTCATCGAAGAAGTTGACAGTGGCTATTCACCAGATTGGCAATCCTATTTCTTGGGCCATTGTGCACGTAACTTTTTGTGGATTTAGTGGTTTCTAACAATCTACGCACTCTTAGATCCGGCCTAGCAGTGATAATGCCAAATTGTTCCAGGATCTCGGGCGAGTCTATCTGTCCGTTGACAGATTTGTAGAAGAAGGTCAGATCAGACAATTGTCTTCGAATGATTAGTTTGCTGATTCTAAATCTGTTATATACGGTCTCAATATCTCCTGGTGATCGTGTACGATAGGCGATGCATTTACATAGTTTGCGTTGTATTCTTTCGAGCTGATTGATTAGTTTATTGGTATACGGCGACCAAATGACAGAACAGTATTCTAAAATCGGTCTCACAAGACTGTCGAATAGTCGTACCAGCGTGTAGACATTGCTGAAGTCCTTCCCAGCTCTAATGATGTAACCAAGAGTCTTGAAAGCTTGTGACGCAACTTTCTCCACGTGGCTTGAGAAATTCAGTTTATGGTCCACAATTACGCCAAGGTCCTTTGCCGAGGTGACTATCGGGAGATGATGTCCATCAATGAGATAATTAGCCTGATATTGATTTCGTGATCTAGAGAATGACATTACTGAGCATTTACCGATATTTAACATTAGTTTGTTTTTAGTACACCACCTGTGGAGTTCATTGAGATCGTGCTGAAGAATTTCTAAGTCTTGGTCATTCATGATTCTTCTGAAAATTTTCATGTCATCTGCATATAGTAGGTAATCGGATAGTAAATTGTCTGCGATGTCATTGATGAAAATATTAAAGAGAATCGGACCAAGATGTGACCCTTGAGGGACACCAGAGCATACTTCATACTCTTCAGAGATAAATCCATTAACTCTGACTTGTAGGAATCTGCCAGTTAGATACGAATGGAACCACTCTAATGCTGTGCCTCTCACACCATACAGACCGAGCTTGTCAATCAGGATTCCGTGGTCTACCATGTCGAAAGCCTTACTGAAATCTGTGTAGATAGCATGTACATCCACCCCCTGGTTCAGAGCATTGAGTATGTAGTTAATGTATAGATACAGATTCGTTGTTGTAGATCTGCCACCGAAGAAGCCATGCTGCTTTGTAGTAATTATATTTTTGAATGCAAATGTAAGTTGAGGAAGAATTAGTTTCTCGAAAAGCTTTGACATGGCAACTTGTATACATATCGGGCGGTAGTTAGTTACCTCAGACCTAGTACCAGATTTGTGAATTGGGCTTATGAACGAGAGTTTCCATGCCGAGGGAAAGACTCCAAGCTGTAGTGATTTGCTGAATATATGCGTTATGGGCTCGCAGAGACCGGCTGCACAATTCCTTAGGAAGAGATTCGGTACACCGTCGGGCCCAGATCCTTTGCTGACCTTCAGGCTCGTTAGCTGTTTAAAGACGTTATCAAAGGTGACGCTAAATTCCGATAAGTTAGCATCTTTGACGCTTCGAGTACTAGTATTATGGTCCGCTGGGGCAGCATTGTTAATAGTATAGATACTCCTGAAGTATGATGCAAAGAGGTTACTTATTTCACCACCATTAACAGCTGTTTTCTCATTCCAAGACATTTCAAATGGGATGTCAAGGTTATTACGACGCTTGTTTTTCACAAATATCCAGAACTGGCTAGCATCGGTCTCCATCAGGGACTCCATCCTGGTAATTTGTAACAATCGTATAATTAAATCTAAGAAATTGACACAAATACTAAAAATAATCAGCCACTTAAATACAATGAAACAGCGGCGTCGGTTTGAAATTTTTTAGCGAAGATTGCAATCAATCTTCGCTAAAAAATTTTGAACCAACGCCGCGACGCCGTACTGTTCGTTCACAAGTGGTCCTTTCACCTCCACAATGCCTGAGTTACAATTTATGCAAAAAAGATATATTTTTCTATTTTCAATCCCGTTTCTAAAGGATTCAAGTGAAGCAAATTATACGCCTGACTTAATAAACAATTATAACTGATTCGTAAATTGTTTCTTTGTTTATATATTTTTTTTATTTAGTTGTAAAAAGAACACAATTTTCCATTAAATAATTAAAACATAAATTAACATAACACTTAAACATAAATATTCAAAAAATATATCAACATAAATAATTATAAATAGAAACAATTTTCACATCTGGCACAAAGTAATTTAAAAATAATAATTTAAAAAAATTAAAATAAAAAATAAACATGAAACAACATAACATGATCGTACATTAAACTTACTTTTCACATATTTTGCACTTAACCTACGAAAAGTAGCGAGTTTATTTACTTCTTTCACATTTGCTGGCAGTTCATTGAACAATTTAAGACCTTTATAGTACAAACTATTTTGTGTTCCTGCCAGTTTCGTTTTCGGAAGCCTAAAATCCCCCCTACTTCTCGTAGGATATGTATGGACCTCGAAATTGTATTTCATATTTTTATACATCTATATTGGAACAAATCGTTTTTTAGTTTATGTATCAAGACTAGGATATTTTGTATTATTTGTTGCCTAATTGTTAACCTTTAGTTGCTTTACCATATCGCTAATCCTTGTATATGTGTTACATCATGGCTC
Source organism: Agrypnia vestita (assembly GCA_016648135.1). Taxonomy (NCBI): domain Eukaryota; kingdom Metazoa; phylum Arthropoda; class Insecta; order Trichoptera; family Phryganeidae; genus Agrypnia; species Agrypnia vestita. The sequence continues at coordinate 4,863 of JADDOH010001402.1, read as the reverse complement.
TGTCTTGAATTTTTTCCTTCTCATTTTCATTTCCCAAAAATAGTATTATTGAATAGAAATTAATATGCGGAGTCACGCTGGAATTATATACTAATTGTGAAGTTTTTAGGTTAAGTTTCTTTCTTATTGTGCCTAAAAAACCAACTTTTTTGGCCATTTTCTTCGCAATCATTAAAATATGTTTGTCGAATTTCAGTTTATTATCAATCGTTACTCCTAAATATTTTGTTTCTTTCACCTCTTCAATGTCTTCATTATTTATTTGCAATGAATAATTTTTAATTATTTCTTTACCAATAATCATGTATTTGCTTTTGGGTGCCAAACGAAAACAAATTATCAAATATTCCTAGCAAAGAACGTCCAAAATGATGTCGGCCATAATTTTCGTAAAACCTAGTACATACAGGGTGCACAGCTAGTACACAATACTTTATTTACAGCTAGATTACTACCTAAATTATAAGTCGAAAATGTTCAAGCAACAATGTGTTAATATTAATAGTTATGGATATAAACTACTTCTAAGTTTTCCTTTTTTTTTTCAATATTTTTGACATTTTCTGTAGTTGCTTTTGTTGGTATTGGTATTCATTTCAACACTGGTGATGTGATCAGTCTTGAAAATCTGCGTACTGGGATAAACAAGCAAACCTAACGAAACATTGTTGTTTCTTCCAATAATATTCTCCGCAAACATTTATGATGAGGTGTTATGTTTGAATGTGACCATCAAAACGAAATTCACTTCGTGTATTTGTAGACCATTAAGCCATTTTTACTGGACGAAGGCAACGGAATCGGACGGCGACATAAATCTGTCTAATAACGAAGAAAACATTTGTGAGTTGTGAAAATATAAAATAAAGCATATTTTTTGTTACATAACGATCAGTGTTAAAACAACCAATTCAAGCAATCGATAATTATTGTATAAATCAAAAATTGTCATAATATTTCAATGCTTGTTGTGGAATACATATGAAATAATATTTTGTACGGTTTGATATTGAAAAAGAGATTAACGCGTGAAAAAGTTATTAGATAAATATTTCAGTTAATGTTTGCAATCATGTTACCTATAAGTGTTAATTTATAGTTGCCCTCAAGAGAGATTGAAATGATTTATTTAAAGAAAATAATAAACTACTTTAATTACATTAATATCGACTGGTTACGACACAACATAAATCTTCAACAGGGCGTATTCTATTCTTTTTTTTATCAATTGGTGTACGTTCATTCTGATAAAGCCAGGAGCCATTATTTTTTATTTTTTATTTTTATTTTATTTATTTATTAATTACACGGCTTAATAGCCTTTTACAACAGGTTTATACATAATTAAAATACAACAAACGATTAAATGTAAAAGAAAAATAAAGGGTATAAATAAAACGATATAAAATAAAAAAATATATATACATAGTCTAAACATAATGAGGTTAGACATATATGTAAAAAAAGTATATATGCAAAAAAGTGTAAAGTAGTGATATTAAATTTGAATAGCCAGGTATATATAAAAAATTTAAGACATTATATAAAAATTTAATATTTTGAAAAGAAATGATCATATAATAATTTTTTAAATTTTGAGAGAGATAGATTTAAAATGTCGACATATGTAGGTAGTTCATTGCCCAGTTTGTGCATCCGAGGTATGCTAGAATTTGAACGATAGTTTGTGTCCGAATTGTCACAATAAAACAGCATGTTTTGGCGGGTCCTACGGTTAGGTACTTTAAAATTAATACTATTCAGGAGTTTGCAACAATCGAAATTTGAGTGTAATATTTTAAAAAGGAATATTAAATCTGTTAATTTTCTTCAATCTTCCAAGGTTAGGAGATTAAGATTTGTTTGCAAATATTTGTAGTTTATTTGGTCGATCGGAATATGAAGCTTAAAATTTATAAATTTTAGGAATTTACGTTGTACCCTTTCTATATTTTTTATATGAACCCTGTAAAAAGGGGACCAAATGATGGAATTGTATTCCAACTGACTACGGACCAAGGATACATATAAGAGATTTATTACATTAATTGATTCAAACTCCTGTATTGATCTAAGTATGAAACCTAAGGTTTTCATACTTTTATTCATAATAATGTTGATGTGACTTTTGAATTCTAGTTTATGATCAAAAATGACACCAAGATCACGGATTTCTGTTATTTTTTCTAGGTTTGTATTATTTATTGAATACGAAAAGGAAATTATAGTAGGTTCTTCGTAAGCCAAGCCCTCGTTAACTTTTTACCTTCTTATATAACTTTCATGTGTCTCAGGCGCAGTTTCATAATTCTTAGGTGTTTATACGATACAGCCAAAGTCAATCAGTACCTATTCTTCCAAAAGCTGCTAGTTTATTTGATATTTTTTGTCTTTTTTATAAAAAAATGTAAACCAGCATAAAACACCATGAAATAAGATTAAAAAAACATAACACCGCATAACAAAAAATATAATTGTAACGTCCAATAAAAATCCCGCACTCAATTTTTTTTTAAATATCCACTGCAGTATGAATTTGCCTGTATATAAGCCTGAATTCAGAGTCAATACTTAGTGATTTAAATGTTAAGATTACCTTAAAAGCGTAATTTTCAGTACAAAATAACAGATCTTTTCGTTAATAATTTAGAACAAAGAATTTTTAATAGTGGTGCAATTTTATTAAAAAATGTATTTTTTTGGAAAAGATATGTTGACGACATATTTTGCATATGGTTAGGGACAGAAAGACAATTAAATATATTTTAAAATTTTCTCAATAAATTACATAAAACATTCAGTTCACATCAGAAATAGGTAAGAATAAGAGTTTAAATTTCTTAGATTTAAATTTAACTTTGATAAATAACAAAATAGAATTCAATATTTTTAGAAAAGACACATACACGGATATCGTTATACACAATTCATCGAATCATCCCTTTTCCCAAAAACTTGCAGCGTTTCACTCCATGTTACATAGATTAATTACAATCCCTTTATCTGATCTTAATTATACATCTGAATTAAATCTTATTAAACAGATAGCATATAATAATGGTTATTCTACTAAATTAATAGATAATTTATTACATAAAAAGATAAATACATAATAAGAACTTATTTTGAAAGTATTCCGATAAGTAAATTCTGTTTATGAAGGTTTTTTTTAGACAGGTATAATGTGCTGATACCTGATATCCTACTATTTGAATAATTTGAAAAAACCTTAAAAAAAAATCTCAAGAAAATAAATGCCATGCGCTTGACCAATACTGAATACATTCTGTATCCCGCTTTTCTTGTCTAACTATTATTGGGTTTATTTCTCTATATTATATATATTGTATTATCTATATAGATATATATCTATATACTAGAATTGTTAATATTATTTCAGTTTTTGTCATGTTTTTTCTATTTACTATGATAACTACGCTTCTTTTTACTCCCTTTATAATTAGATATTATTTATAGTAGACCTAAAATCTGGTAGTGGTTTACACTAATTTAAGTAACACTCTGTTATAATGTCTAACCACAAAATTAATTCTTTAAATAATAAAAATATTAGTAATAAAATAAAAAGTTAACATTTTAAAGTTTTTTTTACATCGGGGAATAAAAAGTAAGTTTGTTCCACGTGATTATTTTTTCAAATATTTGGTTTTTATTGAAAACAATATTAATTTTATGTAGGTGCGTGTATACTTTCTAATTATTTTACTAGGCGGGCGATAGTTGAGTAACGTGCAACTCCCATGCCCAATATGTAATATTTTTCTAGGTAGAAAAAATCAATGTTATTTGTGCGCTTACGAACCAAGTTGCCCGAGTCACGAATGTTACGCCGCCGCCGATACTTATATTACGCGAGCGACTTGAGTAAGTAAGTACTTGGCCATATTATTAGACCCAAGCGACTTGAGTAAGTAAGTACTTGGCCATATTATTAGACCCAAGCAGAGAAATTAGTGTTTTATGTAAAGACAGCTCAATTTTGTTTGAACTCGTCCTTTATTATTTATGATTGTATTGTTTTGTGTACTTGGGAAGTATGTTCGATAGAAGAGGGAATGTTGAGAAAGATATAGAGAGGAGAGTGACTGACGGGAATAGGGTGAACGGTGCTTTGAATGCAATAATTTCTAATAGAAATATGTCTACCGAGGCAAAACTGGCGGTACATAATGGAGTTCTGGTACCGACACTAATGTATGGAAGTGAAGCCTGGAGCTGGCAGAAGAGGAACGAAAGTAGATTGAATGCAGTGGAGATGAGGTTCCCTTAGAACTTATGTGGTGGTAAATCCATGTATGATAGAGGTACAAGAATGAAGATATCAGGAATGAATGTAAAGCTGATCGTAGCATAATACAGAGAATAAAAATAGGGTCGCTCAGGTGGTTTGGGCATGTTGAGCGAATGAATGAGGAAAGAATGGTAAGAAAGATATATGATGCAAGTGTTGACGGCGCCAGAAAAAGAGGGCGACCACGGAAGACGTGGCATGACCAGATTAACCAGATACTGGAAGATGGTCCTGTTAGAAGTCTGAACAACCGTCGAGCTTGCATGCGAAGATGTATGAATGTAGACGAAGCGAAAGTTGTATGTCAGGACAGAAGAGTATGGCGCTCTATCCTCTCTGCCTACCCCCTCGGGGAAACGGCGTGATGGTAAGTAAGTAAGTAAGTAAGTTGTTTATTTTTACTGGCCTGGCAATACTGGGGAGTTATTTACGTACTTGAAATCCCACGACTTAATATTTGTTTTTCTGGCGAGAGTGTTTCTGTTCGAATATTACCTAAAAACGCGAGTGAGCGGTTAGTCTCTGAAATAAGGTTTTTAAGTTGAATAAAT
>JADDOH010001401.1:0-82073 GCA_016648135.1 Agrypnia vestita | reverse complement strand
CCGTGTTTCCCTATCCGCCAAGTTTTCTCCACAACCAGCCATAACCCCCCACCGTTGGTTGTGGTGGTAGATAGCCCTTGGTGTCACATCGAAAATATGCGAGTTTGGTGGGGGTGGCTGAGCGTGGGTGGGAAGTGGGTGATGAAAATGTGCTTTCTAGGCGCGCCGACTATGTCGGTGAGTCTAGAAGGTTACGGAAAAACCTGCTCTAGAAAGTTCTGGAAGGAGAAGGTTCTAGAAAATTCCCGAAAGTTCTATAAGGTTCTGAACTGAGTGGCGGAATGTGTCGGTGTGTCTACAAGATTCCTGTACATTCGATTAATTCCTTGAAAGTTCTGGAAGGAGAAAGTTCTATGATGATCCAAACAGTGTACTAAAAATCTACGCGTGCGAAGCCGCGCGGGCACAGCTAGTTTTGAAATAAATTATCACTGTGCTTGCCGATTTCTTTTGGTGAAATTCATATAACTTTTTTTTGTACAATTTTGTATTCGGAGAAAACGGAAAAAATACTTCCGACTGATAAAATTAATCAAGTAAAAAGGTTTTTTTAGTACCCTCACACTTATATCTTATTTAAGTATGTTGCCTGAACAGACAGGTCTACATTTGTACCTAATTTGTTCATTCAGTTCAATGCATAAATCACATTGATTCATTTATCACCCACTCTATGTATTGTCACCAATACGGAAATGCACTTTCCGCTATTTATTACACTGGAGAACTTGAGTAGGATACGAAACAGTTTAAGTAATAAATCTCTGCAGTGACTTATGTAAAATTATTTTAAATTTTATTTATATAACGATTTCTCATATATTAAAGATATGCCCTGTTTATTTTCATAAAATAACTGACGAGGCAAATAAAGGGGGTAATTAAGGTCTCGATAAACCTCAGAACCTCGGAAAAACTCTGTGCCTAAGGGCACAATAAAGAGACTTCTAAGAAAAACACTGAAATTCGGGTAACAGATTTTTGTAAAATGTATTTCATACAGAATTTTTAATGTTATTCCAAGAAATCAACTCCCGTGAACAAACTTGTTATTTTTTCAATTGGTTCAGGAACATTGTACATTGACATTTAAAAAAAATATAGATTGTATTATTTATTTGTATCTACTTATATTATTTGATTAATTACACCTACGTGTAAACCTTTCCATCGTCAGGGTGTTATATATACGTCAAAATATCAAAATGAATAATGTCTTTTGGTTTTCATTTTTCTAAATTATTTGAAAATTATTTTTAAATATTATTTCTGAAGTTCTTGATTACTCGCAATTATTAGATTTTTTTAGAATTAGGCTAGTAGTTAAATTTAATTGATTATTAATAATATTTTGTTTACTATTAAATGCTTTACTAATTTCTAATGATTCTAAATTATTCAATTTCAGACCAAAATTATTTATGTGTTAAATAGAAAGTCCTAATTTTTTGTCAAAACTGTGATCATTTTCTTATAAATGATTTATTAGAAAATGATCACGTGTCTGTCATTGGGATCCCGATCCTTCTAGGATAAGGTATCACTCGATCTAGCTTTTGATTTTTTTGATTTTTAATTCCAGTCATCTTGATGTAAAATAGGTTAGTCGCATCGTGTCGAATATTACTAAAATATAAGAGACGAAGATGAGGTGACCTGACAATTACTAGGCAACGACAGGGAATGGAACAAAGAAAACGCTAGACAACTACATCACGACAATAGCGCCTAAAACAATTGCGCGCAATGCAAAAGTAAATGATTAACTCCCTCGTGTCCTTCTTCTAGTTGAAAAGTTGAAAAGTAAAGAATAACTAACGCTTTGTGAATTTAAAACACAAAAAAAAACTATACTTAAATCTAATTAATATAAATTAACTTTGTTTAAACCACTTATTTATTGAAAAAAATCAACATGTTTCGAAGCCAATGGCTTCTTCATCAGGAAAACAAAAATAATATTTAAAAATCGAGTATAGATCAAAATATTAAAAAGTTATATATGGATATTTTTAAATATTTTTTTGTTTTCCTCATGTTTTTTCGAAACATGTTGATTTTTTTCAATAAATAAGTGGTTTAAACAAAGTTAATTTATATTAATTATAATTATGTTACCACAAATAAATTTGCTACATTTGAAGAAGAAGTTATACTTAAATCTCTTTAACATTCGAATCCATCATTTTAGTACGACGATAGTGTATACTGACAAAGAAAAAAATAACTTCCATTTGTTGGTCTTGTGGTTAGGACACTCGCCTCGTGATCCAATGGTCGCGGGTTCGAATCTCAGCCCAGACTAGCAAGTTAGTCCTATTTTCATAGCACAAGCTTTAAGTTTAGCTTAGTTTGAAAATAGTAAGAATATTGATGTGACACGTATTCCGTGTTCGCATCTCTATTTATTTAAAAAAAAAAGAAAAAAAAATTCTTTTGATGAAATTCGTTATTTTTCGGAGTTTTTTCTTTAACGTCTTCTCTTTTTGAAGATAAACTTTCTCATGGATTGTTTCACAAAACTTCCACAATTATTAGTGGACTATATTTTTAATTTTGTACTTCCGTTTTGCGCGCTTCATGTTGGGTTAAAACCGCTCATTTGTAATTTGTAGTTTCGTTCTGTGCGCAGTCGCCTTACGCGCAATTATCGGGTTGCCCGAAGATGATGATGATCAATTTATCTGCAAAATGATTAACATTGCGTAATGTTATGAGATTAGTAATAGCGTTTATGGCTCCAGTTACGGCGTTATAACGCATGGCTAATTATTAGTGAAATTGATTAGAAACCATTAAGGCGAGCGAGAGTCGTTAATGTGCGGCAGTTACCTCGGTGGCTTATTGGCCGCAGTCACGAGGAGGGTATCGCGTTAGGTGGCACGCGTCAAACAGCGTGCCAATGGTTACGGGTTCGTGATCCGCTCATCCCCGATTGTTATTACTCCTTGTGTATGCCCCGGCATTACATGATGGCATGACGCGCCACAGGGCTGGGCGCAGGGCCTCGACTTAAAGAGAAATGTTTAAAAAAAAAACATTAAATTTACTATGAATAGAACACAACGTTGTTTACTTCACACAATGACAGTTTAATTAAATAAATTAATTAAAACGTTTTCGATGCTTACTGCATCATCTTCAGTAATATACTAACTTAAGACTTAAAACATCACTTATTACATCCCCCCTTCTTACCATACTAGCCCCTCCCAGCAACCACTTTCACTCTCCGCGTACCCCTCCCCCGCTCCTGACAACTCCCGCCCCTATGTAGTAGATAAAATGTCTTCTAGTCTTAAGTTAGTATATTACTGAAGATGATGCAGTAAGCATCGAAAACGTTTTAATTAATTTGTTTAATTAAACTGTCATTGTGTGAAGTAAACAACGTTGTGTTCTATTCATAGTTATTTACAATGAACTTCCACAAAGTTAATCACGAAAATTACGAAATATTATTAAATTTACCTGCATGATATAACTTAATAACTTATAAGTTAGTAGAACAGTAACAAAAACAGCCTAAAAATAAAGACAGTAATGTAACAACAATTTTATGACAAAACCAAAAACATTAAAGCGTTTTAAATGATTTTATATTCTTCACTGCAACATTTATTCTTGAATATAAAATTAAAATGCTAAGTCGAAAGTCTGAAAATGTTAAATTAAAATCGATATTACGAATTGAAGTCATAATCTCTTTAAAATTCTAATGTTTTGTCTTATATTATAATGGTAGGTGTCATGTCTTAATGTTTCGCGGTTTAATAATTATGTGGTGTGTACCCACTTGCAACCAGCATTATTTGAGAATTAAATAAAAATATAAAGACTACTGGAATAAAAAGAGACATAATCATTCGTGCTATCATTAAACTGATCAATATCGTTTCATTCTGACCTCTGTACTTTCATTCCACTCGCATTACTTCCTTTATTTAAGTTTTTCATGAATTTACCTTTTGTTTCGGTATACTTTGAGATATACTTTAATGAGAACCTAAATATATTAATGATATCATTCCACACATTTGACTTTCCTGATTTCATTCGAAACAAATACACATATATCCACAGTAAACTTCCATACTCTCACATTTCTTGCCTGATCTTCCCTACGCAATCATAATGCGTATATACAACTTTAAAATTTGATATATGTATTATCGATCATGGGTAGAATCTGTGAGCGTTACATTGTGTAAAGCGATCACATAAGTCAGGTTTAAAGACAGTTCGTATGCCCAATAAATACTTCCGTACAGGTTTTCTCACATAAATAACTTTGTCTCTGTGATTTTTCTATATTTTATCTTAATTAATCATAAATATGTATTCTTTTTGAATTCTTGTATAATCTTTAGCGGAATCGGTAATAAGGTATGGAATAACTAGCTGGGGTCTAACTTGCAAAACTAATATTAGAAAAATTCAAAATATTCAAAATTCGGCTATAAAATTAATAAATAAAGAAAGTGCTACTAAAGATATACAGGAACTCTTCAAGAAACAAGGCTCTATGCCAATTAATGCTATCTTGTGGTACAAACTAATTACACGATATCATGAAGATGGGACATATAAGCATAGATTGATTCATAAACATAGTACCAGATTTACGGTTAAAGAAGGACTACGAATACCGAAGGTCATAAATAAATATGGACAAAGAACATTAAAATATGTCATACCAAAAATATTAAATAAAATCCCATGTCGTGTCAAAATGGATATTAATAAAAAAGGGCAAAATACAGAATTAATGAATATGTTATTAAATAAAAGAGACTTATTTTGATTTTGGTAATATTTGTATTTTTTCTTGTATTGTTGTATTGTATTGTTGATTTGTATTTGAGTTTATAAGATCTATTGTAATTAATTAATATGAATGTATTTCTGGTAAATACAATTTATTTATATATATATATATATATGTATTGATGCACCTACAGACAAATATCAATGTGATGTTTTGAGGGTCTGAGATGTAAAAAAAAAAATTAATAAATAAAAAAATAATAAAAAATCTCTGCAAATACATCTTATAGCCTTTCTGAACGAGCCGTTGTCTTTTCGTGATGAACAAAACAAATAAGTAAACACCTGATGTTCGGCGCGCAGCCTTTGACGGGTATTTCAAAACACCGATACAGTAATCTCGGTTTAACGAGAGAAGCCTCCCGGTGATCTTCATAGTCACGCAAAACACACTGCAATCTGCCCAGCATCCTTCAACTCATGCCCGCCTGATGATGGTTATTCAACGTCGTATTGTTAAGCGTAATTCCATCTTGTTTGAAGAACGAAATTGCCTCCGGTGTCTGGCTCGAACCCCCGCTCGACCGAACTAATGTCACTCCGCAATATTAAATTATACATATTTGTGTGATACATTTTCTAGATAGGCGAACACTCATTTTATCTCTAATAAAAATGAAATAGTGATCTGGGTGCTTAGAAAATTAACGCCTTTGAAAAATCCCTGATACAGTCCACAATGTTCATATTTTTGCACTTTTCTTTCTACCGGTTTCAATACCACTGTATCTTCGGCAGTATGCGTCCATCCTGATGAAGATACAGTGGTATTGAAACCAGCAGACGTAGAGGGATTCCAAGTTGTCAATACAAAGTTATTTAATTAATTAATAATTCAATGTTACAAATGTTTACAATGTTTACAGTGTTTACAAAATTAAATTAAGCTTTTTTCACTGCTGCTGAGTGTCTTGGCAGCAAGTGAATACTAAATTGATTTGACGCCCTGCCTGCTACACTAGTAATTTACTGTATTATAGCAGACAGTGCTCTTCCAGTAGTATAATGTTCAAGAATATTTATTATTTATATAACATTTGTGAATCAATCTTATTGCCAATTAAAATTAAGTAATAGTAATAATTAAATGTTTACAATTTAATAATGGTGTAAATTAATTCTTTTATAGACAAAGAAAAAAAATGATCTGAATAGGATATTTAATAAAATAAAATAAATTAAAACAATTAAAAGTTAAAAGATGAAAGTAAATGTTCTTGTAGGATTAGTATATTTCAAATTTAGTTTATGTCATGGCTTTTAATAGGTTTTGGGCATGCTTCCTTCCCTTTTCATGCAGCCAGAGTTTCACTTTTGAAGAAAAATACGCGAAATAGTTTAGTGTTAAGAGTATTGAATGTTTTTGGTGCTTGGAAGAGGTGAAATCTTTGTGAAAATGTTTTTGTGAATTTTGGTACAAGATAGTCGCAGTTTACCTACGCCCTTGTTGAGTGTGAGTGAGTTATTTGTTGGTGATCTTGTTCATGTCGGAAAAAATATTTTAAAGTATTGAGTAAATATATTTGATTGATGTCCAGGACGTGACATTCTCTAAAAAGTTCTTCTGAATTGTCTGCTTTTATTTAAAAAAAAATACTATTTTGATAATTTAATATATTTTGTTTCCATAGTAGATATTGTTTATACTTCTATATCAATTATTATCAACTGATGAACATGTCAATGTCGCGTATAAAAAATATTGTTGTATTAAATTGGAAGTTCACCAGCTCCATATTAAGTTAAGCCATCGATCTGCTTCCCCTCCCCCTGACACGGAGTATTGATTCGTCTCGCGGTCGATATAAAAAGTAGCGGGGGTCAAGGAACTTCTTCGGTGATTGGATAACGAAGACTTTATCTCGGTGCACGAGAGAGATCGGATTCTGTTGTCCAGCTTTGTGACCGAACGCTTTTTCAAACCGTAGATGATAATGCAGTATTTTTAAAGGTGGGCGCGCAATGAGACGGGAACGGTAACGGAAACGCAGGTTGATTTAATTTATTGAGAACACCTTCAAAGGACACATTTTCGGACGTAAGAAATGTAAATTGAGCATCCCTATCATACACACCATTAGCAATGTAGCAATGACTATATATAGTACTCGGCTGGCGGTGGATCGAGGTTGATGGAGGAGTTTTGTAGCGGTTTGTAGCTCCAGCTAAGATCAGATAAGATCCAGATAATCTCAACAAATTAGAAATATAACAAAAGGTACACAAAAAAATCTGTGTACCATCACCGGGACTTAAACCAGGAACTTTTTTTTACCTAGTAGTAGTTTTAGGCTTGTAGTAGATTTATTTTTACCAATTACGCCTCAGTTAGCTTATAAATTGGTATCAAATTTTAATCTACTTAACTTTTCTTTACTGAAATATCTATTTACATTACTACCTGCATTGTAATGTTTTTAAAAACCTTTATGAAGTCTTAACTAGACGGTGCCAGGTCTTTCAGTATATATTTTCTTTTTAAATAATAAAAAATACATAAATCAATTATTCTAAACTGAAAATGTTAAAAGTATCGCCTGCCCGTGAAGCTCAAAAAAGAGGTGAACTTGGTCCGCGATTTCTGAATTTACTTGAGTACTAAATTAACTAAATAGAAACGTTTGAATGTTGTGCTCGATTATTTTTTGTCAGTAAATCATCATTAGTATATTTGAATCGTTTTATACCAGGTTTCGTACTCCCAGACATGCCTCTTCCTGTTTGTTTTTGTTTAGTTAATATGTTCAAGCGGCTGTTCACACCTGTATATAGGTACATCAATAAAATAAAAGCCGATTTTATCGACGTTGAGATTTACAGTAAGTAGATCATAATAGTTGTAGACAGGAAAATAACAGAGTCCATTAAAATTATAATAATTAAAGTTTTAGCTAATCATAAATTTACATATTCCTTGCCATAATATAAGTTGACATTATGCCTGTGGTATGTTTTATCATTGTAGGGGTAGACAGAGAGAATATAAAGCCACACTCTTCTATCCAGTTTTGCTTCCACCATATTCATACATATCCTTATGCAAACTCTCATGGTTGTTAAAGCATACAACAGGGAAATCCTCCAATATTTGGTTTATATTATCGTGTCAGATCTTTTGCGTGACCGTGTTCTCGAAGCTTCCATAATCCTCTCATATACATCCCCTCCTTACTCATACTTTCATATGATCAAACCTATCTAATACCTTATATCCAGAGCTGAAAGCTAATGTTTTCGATGGGCCAGTTGTCCGGCTAGGATGGAATATTCTTCAGCGTGTATGCTCATAACTGCTTTGGCTAGTTGGGATTCAAATAGAGGAACCTATTGGTGTAACAACGCCGAATAGAAAGGAATGGAAAGATCTGTTTGTTGCTACCAAGATCCATCGTAGGTTATGGTGCAATGAAAATGATTTTGCCACCCCCTTGTTGCATATTCTGTAATACAGCTTTCTGGACATTCTGTAATACGTCTCCACCCTATCTGACCAACTCTTCGGTATGTATTTTAAGGTCTGTTATAAGGTATTGAAATCACTTTTTATTTTGTTTGTTCTGTTCTTTACATATATATTATCTTTTATATGATGAACTCTAGGCCATGCAGAAAATAAGTACAAAACAATTATAAAATTATATTATTATTATATTACGATAGTAGATAATATCATGTCGACATCTGATCCACTATGTGAGGATGCAACTCTTTTCAAGATTTATTTTAAATTTGAATTATTAACGAGACACAAACCTTTTTCTTTAAGGCTGCCAATAACAGGCTGCCTGTGAGACCCCGTCCTCATTCAAATGGGAATTAATTTAACATTATTTTCTGTTTGCTGATTTATCGATTTTACAATAATTGTCCGTGGCCACGTAGTGACCACAGTTGGCCACGAAACGACTACTACCCAGCTTATATATTAAATTTACATACAAATATATAACGCCTTTCACAAACTATCTAATATTTGTTTGCCCGCAAACTTACAAGTTGAAATGTAGATCTTAAAAGATTTATTCAGAAATTTATAATTTTTTTATTTAAACGGGTATTAAAAAATTGACTCTCAAACTTGTTTTGAAACAGAGTTGCTCTAATTGTGGATAACTACGGCATTTTTTAATTTTGTTCCGTCCTCGTATGGACGCGATCCGGATACTGAATGGAGCGGACGGCCGGGCAAGAGAGAAACCCGATCAAAATAATATGAATATAAATAAAAAAGGAATTTTTACTCAGTGGCGTGGCTACTGATGGAAATAAAGGGCTGTTCGACCCGTGCTTAAGATTTATGCTATAATTTTTATTTCCAAATCCATTATGTAAAAAGGCGTATGAAAATTAAATATCATATTATAAATAGGAATTGATTAAATTGATACATTATCTTAGTTATAATTATATTGTTTATTAAACAATATTATGATTGATTAAAGATATAACAAAATAATGTAGTAGCTTGTTGGTCTAGTGGTTAAGACTCTCGCCTTATGATCCAGTGGTCGGTGGTTTGAACCCCGTTCCGAGAGACCAGTGAGATAGTACAAGCTTTAAGCTTAGTTTGAAAATTTAAAAAAAATTAATACACAGTAAAATTATTTGAATGACTTGATTTGTATTGCTTTTTATTATTCTTGTAAACTTTACTCTAATGACTTTTAAGGGAATATAAAATTTAAATATGCAATGATATAATATTCGGGCGAAGTAAGGTTTTAAAACTAGTTACAAATGACATCTAATTTATGCATTAATCAGCATGTTTATTAATATAAACAGATCAGACTAATTTATTACATAGTTACATAGAAAAAATACAAACTTTCAATCGGGATACGAACCCGGAGAACTGCGTTTACCAATTATTTCACTTTCTTAACCATCTTACGATATAATTTTGAGTTACGTTATATTATCACGAGAGTCTAAAAGAACAAGAATCTACACACAATCGAAATCTTCCGAATACTATAGAAGAATTTAAAAATGAATAAACTATTTCGGAAACTTCGAGAAGATCGGGTCTTTATAAATACGCGATGCGTTGCGCCGAACACCTAGTTGTTTTTGATAATGAAATAAGATCCTGGAAACAATACTGGCAACGCAACCAACGAAAATAAACTACGAGAGTACCTACCGAGCATTCGATAGTGAATAAAGACAAGGATAAAGTGTTAGTGCGAAATTTGTCCGAATTGCAGCACACTGCTCCAATTAAGTTAAACTTCAGTGAGTTTAGTGAATAATAAGTGTTTGATTTGTCTACCACCGCCATGATCCCGTGACATATATTATTCCAAATTCAAAAAAATTATTCATTTTCGTATAAGAAAGTAGTGCCGGGCCGTTTTATGAGCCTTCTCATATTGGCCCTGCACATTCGCCGCCCGATTCGGCATCTTCTTTACGCTAAAGCGGTCAAGCGGCGCGGGGAGGCGTCCACACTAAACCGCCTCACTGTCAAGAATAAAAAAATACGAATTCGATGAATCTTTATGAAGCGAATATGCTGTGTAGAAGGTTTCGTCTTTGTAGCACCGCTGTAAAAAGAACGCTCTTCCTTGCCTTCTGTGCAACGTTATATACATGTGAACTCTGGACAAATTATAAAAAGAGCAGCATAGAAAGACTTCGCATACAATATAACAACGCCTTTCGTATGATGTTTGGCCTTCCCAGATATTGCAGCGCTTCCGGTATGTTCACTGAGGGGCGTGTTCCCAACTTTGCAGCCCTCATAAGATCCAGGGTGGCAGGGATGAGGGAAAGGATATACAGCTCCGAAAATATCCTTATCCTGGAAGCCCGTCTTACTCCAGCATCCAGCATCGATGCACACTGGAGAAAGATACTGGCCCCGACTTGCCATCGCTCGCTAAAGCCGATATTTTACCATATATTTCTTTTGATTACTTTTAATACTTCTCTTCTATTTTATATGATTTTACTATTTCTCTTTTGTTTTATATAATATTTTTAATGTGTGTATTTTCTTTTATATGGAATGTGTGGGATTGCACGAACCTCCCCACATTCTGGAATAAAGCTATATTTATTTATTTATTTATTTATTTATTTATTTATTTATTGGAGGGTGGTATTGACTGCTCACACGGCAGGCTGCCGAATCCGGCCGAAGTGATTTGGGCGGCCAGATAGCCGGGCGCGCCGCTGGCCGGGTCGGGCGGTTCACGGGGGCGGGGCGGCCGGTAGCTCGCGGCCAGCCAATTATAGCCGTCTACCGCGGCCGCAGGAATGCCGGGCCAGGGCTCACCCACACCCGGCTCTCATGTATTATTGAATTATAATACGTCAAAAATCCGAACGCGCTATACCTGCTTCGTCTATATAATATGTATCTGTTTACGATGACATACATGCTATTGTTATATGTATATTAATTAAGTTTATTGGTGATAAAGACGTACCTATAGGTTGGGACAGTGAATGGCTTTGATCGAGCGGCACGGTCCTGCTTGTTAGTAGAAAAAAAATGTCAACCTGGAGACGATTGAGTAGAACCGATATGGAAGATGTTGCTCTTAGAACGGTCCTGGGTGGGTACCATTCACCATTCACCATACCTGCTTTGTCTTTAAAAGTCTTGTTCCGATTGTGATCTTCACTTGGTATCAAAATTTACAGAGAAGAAATAAACGCGTTCTTTAGGGAATGAGGTTGGGTCACAGTGAATGGAGACCCGCCGCGTTCCCAGGACAGCTCTATGAGCGAAAGCTCCCATATCGGTCCTACTCGTACGTCGCCAGGTTGATATTGTTTTACCCTAAAGACCATCTCCGTGCCGCGTCGTGTAAAGGGCGATCCGGCAATGAGAGGCCTGCAAAAGTCCATTCACTCTCCCTCTCCCACAGTAATAAACTCTTTATTAAATGAAAAGTAAAAAAAATGAGATGATAAGACAATTCTAAAGTAAAAGAAAGAAAAATAAGACTAACGTGGTAAATCAAAGAAACATATTAATAAAAGATAACAAAAATAATCGAAAATAAAAAATTAACATCAAGAAAGAAAAGCAGTACATTATGGGTATAAGAATGATAGGATTTTCGTGGGAAGCGGGAAAGTTAGGGGACATAGAATAAACTGGAACTCTCCCTAATGGGAAGGACAAAGCAGTAAACACACAGACACGGAGTTCAAGTCCGAACGCCACGGGTCCACAGTCTACAGAAAATCACCCACGAAGCAGTTCCCAGCGCGACACCCACACACTAACGAACCCCCGGATCTTAGGTTGGGTCACAGCAGAAGAATATCCTCGCGTATGTTTAAGTCACATTTATACTCCAGTTAAAGATTATTAGAAAGTAGGAGCCAGCGACCGTCAGACTTACGTTATAGTATCAACCTTGAAATATTTTCTATAGATCTACACTATGTATAGTAGGTAAGAAGTTTTGTATATTGTGATATTTGAGTTTGAAGGATTAGGCAGATAACAGGTACAAAAAAATTTGTTAGTAAAACGTAAAAAAGCCAATGCAATTAGAAATTAGAAATGTCCTTAGGTTCTCACGGACGTTCAGAATCTTCTGTGTATAGTTTTCTGGGATATTCTGCCGTGTATATGTGACCTCTCTGGCCAACGTTTCGGATCCCATTGCACGGTCCATCATCAGGGCTGATGTGATGAGTGAGTGTTGAAGTGTAGGTTGCAAGGCAATACTTAACCTACACTTCAACACTCACTCATCACATCAGCCCTGATGATGGACCCTGTAATGGGATCCGAAACGTTGGCCAGAGAGGTCACATATACACGGCAGAATATCTCAGAAAACTATACACAGAAGCAATTAGAAATATTTTACAGAAATAAACCTTGCAATACATGTACCTGTTTTGGAAAGCTTACTTAAGTACTAATTAAATTCCCCTATTCGTTCCATTGAATTCCCGCGATACACGTGCTTCCTGGCGACAGATTATACTTTTGGGAAACCTGGCGGGAGTAATTAATAGTATCAGTAGGTCCGAAAAGTTTGTTTGCCTCATTAGTGGTAGTTATTATTACTACCAAAAGGTTTGTTAAGTTTTTGTCATCGATACATGTCGCTTATCATAGTTCATGCTTAATATGTTAAAGAAAATAAAATAATAAATTAATATATCTACAAAACTTGTATAAACCACTTTGATCATCAAATCATAGTTGATTATAGAAATGCTGTATAACTTCTGACGCGCGTACATAAATACACGCATCCATTTTTTTTGTTTTCAACTCACTACAGGACAACGGCCTTCAATTCTCTCCACGTTCACAGCAACAAAAAGTGTTAAGTAAAAATAAAATCGAAATGCTGACAATTATCGTTTTTTCATCCTGCGTTCCTGTCTCTCCCGATAATTGAGCGCACCTGCCCGGCCTAATGACGGACCGCCGGTTTTGACTTATGTACTCCCAGATAGGTTATCTCTAAACTTCCCGAGATGACTGTAATCTGCGCGGCCCGCGGCGCTGCGCTGGACCGAGGAGGTCGCCTCGCCTTGGCTCCGATGGAGATCGAACCTCCGAGGCCGGACTCCGGGAGATTTATCTCATTGAGTTCACGAGATAAAATGGCTTTTGATTATTTATATTATATATTGGGTCTTTGTCTTTCATTTCTTAAATCCAATTTGGTATTAAATACCACACATAATCGATGATTTCCCAATACTCTGGACATTTTAGAATACATTGGACACACCTAAAAAACGTTAGAACACATGCTTACTTACTTACTTACTTACCATCACGCCGTTTCCCCGTGGGGGTAGGCAGAGAGGATAGAGCGCCACACTCTTCTGTCCTGACATACAACTCTCGCCTAATCCACATTCATACATCTTCGCATTCAAGCTCGCCGGTTGTTGAGGCTTCTGACGGGACCATCTTCCAGTATCTGGTTGATCTGGTCATGCCACGTCTTCCGTGGTCGCCCTCTCTTTCTGGCGCCATCAACACTTGCATTATATATCTTTCTTACCAATCTTTCCTCATTCATTCGCTCAACATGTCCAAACCATCTGAGCGACCCTTTTTTAATTCTATTAATTATGCTAAGATCAGCTTTACATTCATTCCTAATATCTGCATTCTTAACTCTATCATAAATTGATTTGCCACACATATGTCTGACGGATCTCATCTCCACTGCATTCAATCTACTTTTGGCCCTATTCTGTCAGCTCAGTGTTGGTACCAGAATTCCATTATGTACCGCTAGTTTTGCCTCGGAGACATATTTCTATTAGAATACATATATATATGTATACATAATATATAGTATATATATATATATATATATATATCTATATCTATATATATCTATCTTATATATAATCCTACATACATACTACATATCTACATATATAATATATTTCTGTTAGAACACATGAAGATACAAAATTGCAAATACACGTTACAAGTGAGAGTATGATAAATGAATATATGTACATTGTATTTTGCTAATACTAACTGCACCATGGCAAAGCACGGTTGCCATGTAAGTCCATATGGCAGCTTTCGCTCATAAAAGGGTTATGGGTAAGCCTTGTTGGTTGCCAATCATTGTACTAATAGGCAGTTGTGTGCAGTAAAAAGTTTGGTATTAAAGTAAAAATGATCACAGAATTTTTATTTGCTTGGTTCGCTTTTCTCACTTAAAAATCATTCCAAAATCAGATATCGGTTTCGTTCTGTTCCATTTGTTTTATTTTTATTTCTGTAGTTCAGTTTTACTGTTTTGAAGAAACCTTCCAAAATAATTGAAATCGTGGACACGTTATATCCACCAGCTAACCTAGTTAAAGATTATCGGTTCACTGGTTTCATCTCGGATTAGATGCTGCCGATAGTACGAAAGTCTTACAATGTCAGATCGTTCTGAAAATAATGACCGGCTTTAATATTATATAATTTGGGAACGTTCTTTGCTTAGGAAGTATTTGATTATTATTTTTTGTTGGGTAGCTAGGAATCTATTATATAATTTGTAAATATTACTTTTATGAGTAAAACATTGGATGGTAAAAGAATAATGAATTTTTACTTTGGCATTATTTTTATTTTTTATTTATTTATTAATTAACGCCCTGTAGGGCTTTTACAACAGATAAGTAAGTGTACATTAACAGAATATATAGTTTAAAGAGAAAGAAACAATAACATGTGAACATAATAATGACATAAAGAGGAAATAAAATACTTAATATGCAGATGCAAATATATAAAGATAAATATAATATAATGTAAAAAGCAAGTATATTAAAAGCAGAAGCATAAAAAAAACATAATATAATATAAATTTAAAAACAAAAAAATATAATAATAATGTAGAGTGAAAAGATATAGCACAAGCTTTGAAAGTCATATTATAATAAGAAATATACAAATCAATTATTTAGGTCCAATTCGACAAATACTAGTAATCTTTCAATATACCTTTTAATATATGTTTGAATAATATACAGTTATTAATAATTATTATTATTATACATTTCAAATAGCGTGCACGGGGTGAAGGAACTATTTATTTTTAAAGTTGTGGTTAATATCTTTGAGGTACAGGATCGAAGTCGTCCCTCCACAGGTAAAATTGGCTTATATATCGGCTATAATCTGAAAGCTTTAAGGAAAAAAAACGCGAAATACCACCAGCACTGATTAACCAAAAGGGACTCATTTAGCTTCACGGCATCTTTTAGATGAAGCTAGATGGGTCGCTGCATTAGCATGAGCAAGCAGCTAGATAATTTTTTTACGGGAAAATAATCAATGATCAACTATGTAAAAGGATCTGAAATAGTTCATATAGAGAGTGGAACAGGGCTTTTTTCTGTATTTATGTTAAAACCAGGGTTCGAAAAAATCCGATTTTTATAATAAAAATCAAATTATCGGATTTTTTTATATATATCCGATATATATCAAAAATTGGATATATATCCAAACTTTTTTCTCTCCTTTTTTGCACACGTCGATTGATACAAACTCGAAATAATTAGGAAATTAATTTTTTTATTTTGTATATGAATTATTATTTATTAAATAAATGAATTGCATATTGAAAAAGCTTATATATGCAATTACTATATATAAGTTATAAAAGTTGCTCTTTCTAATGTAGTGTTATGGGTGTTTGTTTCTTTGTGTGAAATAAAAAACGGATTATATGAAACAAATGAAACTAAAAAATAACCGTAGCCCTTTTTAAATTACAATTAGCGTCATCTACGACCACAGATACTAAAAAAATAACCTGTAACATTTTTTAAAATACAACTAGCGCCATCTATCAACATTTGTAGAAATTTTTCTTGGATACATATCATAAATAAAAATCGAGCCATAAATATCATGGTATATATCGTGATATATATCATGATATATATCCGCGGATATATATCCTCGAACCCTGGTTAAAACGTCTGCAGTGTTTTAATAATTCTATTGAACTTATATTAAGGCGAATTAATTTTTAATATTGTTTTTAAGTTACATACATTATTGATAATATAACATTTTATAAAAGATAAGTAATAAATATGGAAAAAAATGTTGAAAAAATGTTAGAACGTTATTGAATCATCTACCTGTATGGTATTGTGTCTCTTTTAAGCCCTATATGTTCAGAAGAATATGAGTGGCGATTATTATTTAATTTTCTAACTATTATATTCAAGAACACATTCTCATTGTGAAGTCGCAATTTTTTCAGAACAAAGTTCTGTGAAATTTAAAACCAAATTAATTAATCAATTAGAAAGACATAAAGAAAAATCAAATCAAATACCGCGGGATCCCGGTAGCAGCCAAATATTTTTTCGTGAATTTGATTTTACTGTCTCTTTTTAATTGATTAATTAATTTGGTTTTATTTTTTTACGGATTAAACAATTGAAAATAATAGATTTTGCAAATTGCAAAAATAATCCGTTAACCGGTTACAAACAGCTCTAATTTACTGTTAATATATGAAGCCGAGCTGTTCATATATTGCTTACGTACGATGATTTAAAACAACGTCCACAACTCGATAACAGGTTATTCTTGCTGTGTAGATATAGAGCATTTTATGCCTATGAAGTAGTGAAGAGACAAATTGCTACTCTTGACTCCCTGGTGTACGTGATTGGTGCTAGTTTTATTAAATTAGTGTTTGAAAATTGTGGTTGTCATTACAATTCCAACACCATTTTTATTTCACTTCATCTCCCCTCCTTCATGTTAATATTATGATATCAATTATGAATATCTCCTTAGTTATTTACAACTTTTAAACTTGTCTGTGAGACGTACTGTAACAGACCTAATATTTCTTTATAGGATCGTAAATAGTTTGATTGATTGCCCCCAGATTATTAGTCTAATCGACTTATATGCTCCATCGAGGTCATCAAGACGCAGTGCATTGTTCTATTATAGTGGTAATGTCAGAACTAATGCATTAGCAAAATCTGTAATTTCCAGATTACACTCATTAGGGAATGAGCATGCAGAGGCGGCTGACATTTTTGCTGATAGTATAACTGTTTATAGGACAAAGCTGATACAATTGTTTACATCCCAACGAAATGGAAATGGACAATAAATTTTTCTATTTTACCTTTAACTATTATTATTTGTACCTTTAACATTATTATTATTTTATCTTATGTTTTTATGTTTTTCTGTATTATTATTATTATTACCTTATAAATATTATTATTGTAACTTTTAACTGTATTTTTATTTTAACTGTCTTATGTTATTAATTATTCTGTATATTGTAAAAGCCCATAAGGGCGTTAAATAAATAAATAAAAAAAAATAAAAAAAATATTGACATGTGGAGAAATCAAGCAGATGAGACGCGGCTTGGAATGTACCACTACCAATATCGATCCTAGGTCGCTCTCACAGCTAATTTAGAGCATCTCCTGCTAAATGCAATGTATCAGTCAATCCAGTGGGCTTTTGGCCTATTGACATTTCCTTTTTTTAGCCTACGTGTCATCTTATCGCCTTGTAAGTAGCCGCCCACTAATGATGGTCACACCGTTATTTTAACCGGTTACACGTGGTACAGTTATGTTAGATTTGTACTTGATTGTAATGATGATCGGTAACTGACGAGACTGTTATGTAGGACCGATAGTTGCCCATCGAATTTTTTTTTTTACCAATCATCGACACAATCAGATACAAATCTCAAACAACGGCCATTATGCTTCTACTTTTCCACCTACGAGTTATTTATGGCTTTTTACAGCACTCATTTGTCTTTCGTTGTATAAATAAAGACAAAAAAACACCTTTAATAGAAATATATTACCAGTGCAAAAATATTTTGATATACTTCGTAGGATGGTGCCATTCAACAAGACACTATTACGAGACAAGAATCGCGAATCAAGATATTTTCAGATGTTTTTAATTACTGCTTATGACAGTGAAATTAAGATATCAGTGATTGATACAGATACCAGTCACCGGGACGACTTTTTTGCTTTTTATTTTTCACTGAACGTTTCTGTAGGCTAAAGAATGAAATATATTGTATTTTAATTCACACTTAATCAACACTTTTATTTATTTTATCAGTTATATAGTTTCGAAAGGAGGAAATTAAGAACTAACCTAAATACAAAGTGCAGGGAAGGGGGTCGCTTAGTGGGGAGTCAATTACTGGCAGCTAGTCTAATATCGGGGTAATTTTTTGGAATTTTATGGTTTTCTCTTCTACTTCAACAGCCTTCGTCTCTCCACTGCTGGATATAGGCCTCTTCCTTCTTTTTCCATCCTTCCTTGTTGTTTGCTAATTGTAGCCATTTCTTTCCCCCCACAGCGGCTATATCGTCGGCCCATCTCTTTTGAGGTCTTTCGATGCCTCTTTTATTCTCCCAAGGTCTCCATTTCCGAACTCTGAAAGGCTATCTTGTAGAATTCTGCCTTGCAACGTGTCCTGCCCATTGCCATTTTAGCTTCGTTACACGATCCATGATATCCACTACTCTAATTCTCCGCCTAATTTCGTAATTTCTAACTAATTCTATCTCTTAGGCTTACTCCAAGCTGGATCTCTCCATAGATTGTTGCGTGCATTTGAGCTTTTCTACACTTTTCTTTGTAAGGGTCATAGTCTCCAATCCATACGTCATCACTGGCGGTATGCATGATTCAAAGGCTTTTCTTTATAGGCTAATTGGGATCTTTTTGTTCTCGAAGATATGTTTGAGTTTGCTAACAGCAGCCCAGCTCATTCCTATGTTATGTTATGGTATATTTCAATTATTTAGCATTTCAATGTTTTCCAAATTGTTTATTATCAATCCTTTGTGATTCACCGACTGGAGTAGTTTTAATGTACTATCAAACAGTTAGTGAATTCCGAAAATTTATTATTGTTTAGGCAAAGGTGATATTATTTTATTTTCGCTTTCAGGGTTCTTATTTCATGGATTCTTACTGCTGATGACAACCACGCGGCAGAATAGCCTGGAAGTTTTCTTTGTAATCGTGAAAAACAATATTTTGGTACAGTTTGTGAGCACCGAAAAGCCTCCAATATGTTGATCACTTGTTTCCGTTTTTGCTGCAGCACTTCAAAAAAGTCTCACCAGATGGTTTGGCCTTATTTATTTTGATTATACTCTTAACGGAGGCCAGCTCGATGTCTTTACCTGGTCCACTCGTGCGTGCGCCGGTCCATTGATGCTTTTTTCATTCTTATTATTTTTGGTCAACGGGTCCAAGAAACAAAAAATTGCTTTATATTTCGGTAAATGTCCGTTAAAAATTAATCGACAATTCTCGAAGAGAATATTTATAAATTTTGACTACAACAAATGGATATATTAACAGTTGTATTTTGCTATAACTTTGTGGTTATTCATTATGAATATAATTAAACTAATTAACTTTGTTTATCAACACTAATTTTTTTTTTGGGTAAACCAACAAGTTTCGGAAACGACGTTCCTTCGTCAGGGTACAATTAATACTAATTAAACTTTACAAAATTATAAACAATCATAGAAATTAAGAAAGCCATAAATAATAATGAATCTATTATAAACAACCAAAAAAATCTAACTTACAGTCCTATCTTGAATATGTTTCCTTTCACCCTATCACCTGTTTCTTTCGCACCCCCACTATTTACCCCTATTTAGACACTTGACACTGAAGTATGATTGTTTTTAATTTTGTAAAGTTAAATTAGTATTAACTATTCCCTGACGAAGGAACGTTGTTTCCGAAACCGGTTGGTATTACCCAAAAAAAAAATAGTTGTGATAAACAAAGTTATATCTAATATTAACTACAGTCTATATTAATATTAACTAATATTAACTATAACTATAGTCTTAGAATTGTTATTGTTTTGGTTTTTTCGAATTTTATATCTTTCTGAATTATGTAGAATTTTGGGAATGCAATCAAGAGAAAGGTAAAAAATTGACACATATGTATAGTCCTAGCGTTAGACTTTAGTATTACGCTGCACTGCAGTGCAGCTTTTTACGAAACTGTAACAGAATTGGTACTCTCGTATCAGCATCTCTCAGAATTTAAATTTTTTTTTTAATTAACATAAAATCACTACCTGTCATGAGTTTAGCTTGGTTTGAAATGAATATTGATGTGACATATGTATTTTGTAATCACATCTTCTTTTTAAAATAATTTTTTTACTAATTTACCACTACGGATCCTTACATGTCAATTTAGTCATTAAAATATAAGGTTAAAATATTTTACGACTATCATAAAATAACATTATACTCCCAAACACTTAACCACTACTGTCGTTATTTCCATTAACGACGAAAAACACTTTCCTCTATTTATACCTCGCCTCTCTACTAAAATAGTTGACAGAATTAGAATTAGTTATATTTAGAATATGATGAGTTAGTGATAAAGACATCTACTGTAGTGATATTTAGAAAAAGGTTGAAACACTTGAATTCTATCTGCTCTACAATCTGTTATTCGCTTACAATAATATCTGTCAAATTACTTACTTAAATATAATGCGTTAAATGTATAAATAAGTATACACATAATTTATTTATTAATGTTTTTTAATGAACATTAATAAATAAACACAAACACTAATCAAGTCTTTCTCTCTTTATTATTACACAAAATATAAAACATAGACAAATTATCATACTTATACCGATATCGACAACAAGATAACTCAATTCAGTGATGTCATAAAAAGTTCTATTTGGAGAAGATAAAAATTTCATGTTTTCGTTCAAACCATTCCTCTCCACTATTCCAAGTCCGCTATCTCATTTGGTTCAATTGTCATGGGTAGCTCGTAACAATAGTAAGTCACTTTATTTCCTGTATATCTTAAAAATATAAATTGAAAATGACACTTGTAATAGCGTAAAATTACAAATCATTTCGCCTTGCTTTTATCATGAGAAAAATTCTCAAATCAGTTCATCAACAACTTGAAATACAGGGTATTTCATAAATATGGATCTGATTTCAATTCACCGTGTCTCTGCAACCGCAGAACATCCATAAATAAAGCGCTTAACACTTAAACTGGTGGGGCATAGAGTTTCGAACGATTGCCGCTACAGCCTCCCTACCTTGCACATGAGTGATAGATATGGTAAGTATTACCTTAATTACAGCAAACTGTCTAGAGGATTTTTTTTCAGAATATTTTGAGTATGTCCAAATTTTTCAGAACAGAACTGGATTTTTTATCACAGGGACATCAATAATCAATCAATGTATATTATAGATGTCTCACAGAGACGAAACTATATTTTTAAGGGAGAGTAGATATAGAAGTCTTTTGGGTGTACATAGGACTTACGACCTATAGTACGGTTGGCTTAAGTGATCACTTTACACATAAGCAACGTTCGCCATTTCTACCCATGATAAAACACCATGTCTACTAATTTTTTGGAAGTTGTATATATATTTAAATTATACGCTACATTTCACATGTGAGTTGCAAGCATCCTCAACGCGACCGGCCCCAAAAATTTTTCATTCCCCTTGAATGACCACAGATGTCGCTAATGAGACTTCTATACCTACTCTCCCTTAAAAATACAGTTTCGTCTCTGTTAGACATCTAAAATATACCTACATTGATTAATGTTTTTTTTACTTACTTTTTTACCCTTCCTATTCGTGTATTTATATAAAACGTTCATTTTTTTATTATAATCAGTGTTTATTATAACACGTGTGTCGTGAAAAAAGATCACCTCGGTTATAAAAATAATGGGTGATATTTAGTTCATGACCAATGGCTCTTAAATTATGTAATTCCTCGCAAAATCCCCAATTAATAAAATTTCATATGTCTATGCATCAATCTCCGGCACTCATTTCCTTCTTTAAACTTTAGGGGTAAAAAAGAAAAAGCAGCAATTAATAAACAAAAATTTGAATAAATGTTTTGAATGCAGTCACTGAGGATTACTAATTTAGAATGTACTGAATTCTAGATTTTATGGGAAATATAGCTCTATCTCTTCCAAAATCATGTTCCCAAATCATTATTAATAGCAAATTCAGCAATATCCACTTCTATCAATTTAATCAAGGATGCGTCACGTGACAAAATGGCCAACTAACTAACTAACTAACTTACCATCATGCCGTTTCCCCGTGGAGGTAAGCAGATAGGATAGAGCACCATACTTTTCTGTCCTAACATACAACTTTCGCTTCATCTACATTCATACATCTTCGCATGCAAGCTCGATGGTTGTTGAGGCTTCTAACAGGACCATCTTCCAGTATCTGGTTAATCTGGTCGTGCCACGTCTTCCGTGGTCGCCCTCTCTTTCTGGCGCCGTCAACACTTGCATTATATATCTTTCTTAACATTCTTTCCTCATTCATTCGCTCAACATGCCCAAACCACCTGAGCGACCCTATTTTTATTCTATGTATTATGCTACATTCATTCATTCCTAGTATCTTCATTCTTTACTCTATCATACATGGATTTGACACACATACGTCTAAGGGATCTCATCCCCACTGCATTCAATCTACTTTCGTTCCTCTTCTGCCAGCTCCAGGATTCACTTCCATACATTAGTGTCGGTATCAGAACTCTATTATGTACCGCTAGTTTGGCCACTTCATAGTAAATGAGTTAAGACTGAAATATAGCACAGACAGCAATATCCAATTGCGTAAATAGCAAAAGTTGAAACGTGTACTATTTGGCAGCAAACACAGTAACATCCATATTTAAAAGTTAAATATTTATTTATACACGTATATAAAAAGAAAACTGAAGCGGCAATTCCTTTAAAAAACTTAGTACTCCAGATAAACTTCCTGGGGCAGTGGCAGGTTTTTTTGTATGTATCTCAGGAATACCTCAATGGGATATTGCTAGGGAATGCTCTATCAAGATCAGTAGAGATCTAATCAGTAGAGATTAGATCTCTACTGATCGGGATCCCGAATACTTTTGTGTTTTTATTTATTTATAGAGCTGAATAGCAATTAACGACAATGCCTTGCATTTTTATATCAGTAATTTTAATAAAATGTTCATTATTAATCATTGCATTAAAGTTTTTGTGGGCGTTTTTCCAAATATCAAACAGTCATTGTAGTAGAGTAAAAACTACTAAATAATAGTGGTTTTTATTACTATATTAGGTTGATAAAATACAGCAAATATTATTCAAAGCTATTTTCATTATTTGAATGTGACATGAACATAAGTTTTAAGCACTTACTAAAAGCTCTATAGACATATACAATTAAACATACAAAACATAAAAAATGCTAATTAATCCCGATAATCCCGATTATCTCGTCCAATTTTTCGGTTCGGGGTTGATCTCGTAAAATGCCTCGAGATCTCGCGGGATCGGGATTGCATTACCTAGATATTGCTGTCTTTGCTTGTATACCCTTCACACAATAAATAACCCATAAAATACAAGTTTTTACTATACTCCCTTTCTTCGTAAAATATAACAACAATTAAAGACGAATTAAAACGTATAACATAACACTAAACTTACAGGAATTTAATATATTTCTAAAATGTCAGATGTTTTGAGCTTTGATATGACACTTCATGATTTGAAGATTAAATTCTAAAAACATTTGCCAGTCAATTTAATCAAGATTTTGATACATTTGTGAATTTTGCTGTCATCTGTGAACCAATTGTCATACATTTTCGAAATTCGTAGTGAAGTACCTATTACATATACCGACGGAGTAATTCAAATTTTAAATATACCGTGACGTCGTCAGGCCGCTATCGCTAGTAATCAAACATTTGTAAGGTTTCCAATTTTAAAAATTCGTTTAAATTTTCTAAAAAACCAAAATTATGCTATAATTATTTTTTTTTTTAACGAAAATTTGATAGATCTTCTTGATCGTCGCCACGAGTCTTGCAAAGTTTCAGCTTGATTGGATCGCGGGAAAAGGGTTAAAAATCGATCCAAAGTTTTTTCGTCAAGAAAACAAGCAAACAGACGCCACGAGTTAAAAGAAAGGAAGTAAAAAAATGTATACGTGAAAGCCCATAAGGGCGTTGATGGTAGTTAACTCTTAAAATACTGTGCTAAAAAAAAACTTTGGGGACGGTGGAGTAACACAGCGTTACCTGATTAAAAATCGGCATAGTTTTTAATATGTGATAAAACATACATATATACAATACATATAAGACTTTTTAAAGGTCCCTTTATATAATTATGTAAGGTAAATATACATATTTGCATTATTTTAGTAAATTATTATAAAATCATGGCAAATCGAATTTGCGCGCGCTTCCGCCGACGTTTCAATAGCAACTGAATACAACGACGCGGTCGCCTGCTCGCTTCAGTCGCATGCACTCCGTCTTTGTCTAGCACGTGTTACCCGACTCTATCGTACTCTTTCTATATCGTTTTTGCTTTCGCCGAAACCCAAGCAACCGCCATCTCTGTCCTACATGAAATGTATGGTATTGTCGTGCTCTTTCTTGCTCGATTTAACTGCGATGCACAATATACTGCTCTCTCTTACACACTGGCCGAAAATACGAGAGTAATGAATAAATATTTTTTAATTAAAAAATCCTTACATAGCTAACAGTTTAATTTAGTAATTTTGGTGTAAAAATGTCTATTCGATGATTACAAAAAATGTGACGTTTTAGTTTTCGTAAATAAGGTAGATATTTCATATTTTGTATGACAGGTAGACCTACGTTACATCACCGATACACAGGAGTTAATAAATTGATGAACTTTACCATGTCAGATCTTTACGGGTCCATCATTTTGAAACACCCTGTACCGTGGCAGATCTTCTCTTGCGTGATATTGCGTGGCGTTCATTGATATCCCCCTCCACGGTCCGATCATGCCATCCTGCCACTTCCGAGACGGTTTTCATTCATCCGTCGTCCATTCATCTGCCGGCCAGATTTTCGCTCGACTGGCCTCAAATTACCCAATCTGTAGTAAATTAACTGGATGACACTTGCTGTGAATGAATTACCCGCTTTAGTTTTTCGAGAGGCATGAATGGAATAGTTCCTTGATAATCCGCGTTGCGTGCGGCTAGGCACAGCCTCATTACCCGGTGGACCACTCAGATGAATCGAGGAGATGAATATACCGCGGATATCGCGTCATCACAAACACAACTAGTGACGATACAATTTTGTGTTGGTTTTAATTTTATTTTTTGTATTAAACCATTATTTCTTATCACTATTTAATATACACAAACATTCATTTAATTTTCTTATACAGGTACATACCTAAATATACTTTTAACTGTGCTATTTATATATACATTTTGTTACTATCCATGCATATGATTTTTATATATATTACTCTACTCACTATTGCTTTTGTATTTTACAGTATATACTGTTCTTATTATCCACATTTTATATTTATATACTCTTGATTAATTAATTAATTTTATAGTTATATAGTATTTTGTTGTATATCTTTATTATTTTTTGTTCTAACTATATTGTTCAGCTGCTCATCTCGGCACAGGTTCTTCCTAGTGAGATGAGCGGCTCCATCTCCTGTCGTGTAACAAGATGAAGATAAATAAATAAAAAAATAAAAAATACGATGCATCGAACCCTTAGTCCAAGATTACCTCAATGTTTGGGTCAAAAATGCAGAAATATTGGAAGCATTATTGAGTACCTACTCAAAAAATATAATAACCCTAAACGACCTATACAAAATTTGAAGTCAGAAAATACAATCTTGATTACTCATAATTCATAATGTATAGATACTAATATATAAAGAGGTAAAGTTTGGATGTAGGAGGTAATCTCCGAAACTGTAAAAAAAAATAGAGATGCCAACACGGAATACGTGTCACATCAATATTCTTACTATTTTCAAACTAAAATAAACGCTTGTGCTAAAACAGGACTAACTTGCTAGTCTGGAGTGAGATTCGAACCGGCGACCTTTGGATCACAAGGCGAGAGTCCTAATCATAAGATCAACAAGCTACTCTTTTATCGTATTATATTTTCTGTAATACAATCATTAGAATAATGTGTGACCAACAAGCTATTCATTCACCAATATTTAGAATAGACTTTCAGGGTGGACATAGGCTATATATTTTCCAATTAATATAAATTAACTTTGTTTAAACCACTTATTTATTGAAAAAAATCAACATGTTTCAAAGCCAATGGCTTCTTCATCAAGAATCTTGATTGAATGAAGAAGCCATTGGCTTTGAAACATGTTGATTTTTTTCAATAAATAAGTGGTTTAAACAAAGTTAATTTATATTAATTATAATTATGTTACCACAAAATAAATTTGCTACATTTGAAGAAGAAGTATATATTTTCCTGTTAAAATAAAATGGCTTTTCGTGGTGACCCATTTTACAACTAAAGTCAACTTAAAAATGGTCGAGTGATACGTTTTTTTACGAACGCCGCCCTAACGGTAAGAGATATAGAAGTTGTAAAACTCAAAAAAGTTCTATAAAAAAGTCCACGACAACACATATCTATATGTTAAGGTTAATACATAAATTGATAAAATACGACTAAAAGTTACTAACAATCTACGTGTGCGAAGCCGCGCGGGTAAGCTAGTATGAGATATTTTTGAGATAATGATACATTTAGTTGTTAGAGTTTCGAATTTTATCAAAAATTTAGTTGCAACATACATTTTTACTCGTATATTAGCAACAGAAGATATAAAGTGTATCACGCAAAAATATTTCATAGATCTCACCCAACATTAATATAAAAATCGTAAATTAATCCCACTAGAAGGGAAAATACACGGATTTCTGTATTTTGAAAAATATAATTTTTCTTCATTATTTTCAATGCTGTTTTAAATAATAATGTTCATAATGAGTCAGTTAACTCAAAATTGATCGATGAAATTATTTGTTTGTCTAATCATAGACGATGATATTTCAAAAGTACAATTTCCTTCTCTAATTTTATTTTATAAAATATTTCATTAAAATACAAATCATGGTGCAAAACCCGAAAAACAATGGTTTACTACACACATTCTTTGATTTTTTATTATCTCAGAATGCCTTTTCTGAAATATCATAGTCTAAAACTAGGGATGCAACATATTAACTACTTTAATAGTATTAATGCTGGTATATCAAAGTCTCAGCTGGATAGATTAATATTTTCGAAAATAAAACATTTTTTTGTTCTATTCATTTATTTATATTACATATTTATTTAATTTAATATAAATGTTAAATATACAATATTGGTTCAACAATGTCTATTTTTTTTATATATTTCAAAAAAATCCTTGTTTACAAATAAAGGTACTTAATACTACTTTAATTATAAAAATATAAGATAAAGTAAACATTTTTTTTTGTTAAATTTGTGGATTATGCCACTCTACTAGGCTACGCCTGTCCCAGAGTGGCGTTATAGAGCACAATTATAATATTTTTTTAAATTCGTCAGTAATATTTATTTTCATAAGGTAGGAATTATGTATCTACAAAGTATCAAGTGCAATGTTAGTGGTAAGTTGAGTGAGTCATCTCTCAACTTACCACTAACAGTTGAGTGAGTAATCTGTCTCACTAGAAGAATCTGTGTTGAGACAGGCAAGGTTTACATTTATATGAACAAAGTAGCGTGTATACAAAATAATAATTTCCATGATTAAAGAAGACATTTATGTGCTTGAGTGATTGGATAAAAATAACTCGTCGTATTATTATAATGTCCTATAAAATATGGAGGCTGTATCCCTGTCGACCGGCAGAGGTGTGAACGCTAAATACAATTCATCAATGGTCCATAAAAATATCGCACATTGTGAACGCGGCCTCATCCGTGGCGTGCTGCTGAGTTAATCCGAGATGAATAATGGAGTACAAGCAATAAATGCAAATGCAGCCTTGCATACACCATTGACCCTCTTCACCTCTGATTTATCTCACACTGAAGGAAGGCACCATCAAAAGTGAGATGTTATTGTAATAAATAGCCGAAAATTTCAATTTAATCACCGTACGCTGAAAAAGTAAATTTAAAATAAAAAAAGTAACCCATAAAAAGTTATTATTATACTCCCTTTCTTTGTAAAATATAACAACAATTGAAGACGAATTAAAACATGTAACATAACACTAAACTTACAGTAATTTAATATATTTCTAAAATGTCAAATGTTTTGAGCTTTGATAAGACACTTCATGCTTCAAAAACATTTGTCAGTCAATTAAGATTTTCGACATTCGTAGTGAAGTACTTATTATGTATACCGAGTAATTCAAATTTAGAAAATATCCGCCACGTTATCGGGCCGCCGTTGCTAATCAAACTTTGGTAATGATTACAATTTGAAAAAAACAATAAAATTTCTAAATATCCGAAATTATACTATAATTATTATTTTTTTTTAACGAAAATTTGATAGATCTTCTTGATCGTCGCCACGAGTCTACTTGCCAAGTTTCAGCTCGATTGGATCACGGGAAAAGGGTCAAAAAACGATCCAAAGTTTTTGTTGACGGCAAGCAAGTAGACGCCTCGAGTTAATATAAAGGGAGTAAAAAGATAATAAGGGCAGACCCGCCGCTTACCCAGGACCGTTTTATAAGAAAAATCTCCTATATTGGTCCTACTCATTCGCCGCCAGGTTGGCAGTTTTTAATGCTAACCTTTAACAGGTCAAGAGGCCCAATTGAAAGCGTTCCTATAAAAAAGGTCCATACAGTACACCAGGTCACAAGTGATTTTATTGTTTTAAAAAGGTTTATACAAAAGTTTGCACCACGTGCGGTATTTCATTTTTCATGATTTCAACTCAATATTGACGAAATTTGATCTCAAAAGTAGGCTATCGTAGAAAAATGGTCTAAATTCATTTGGTAGTAACAAATATAATGGTTAGCGACAGTTCGCCGATGTCAATAGGATTGCTTAACAACATGAATATGGGAAATTCTAAAATTAATGTTCATAATTCGGGTTATTTATTTCATTAGGTAAGTGTTTTCTCTCTCTCCTGTAAAATTTTGTTTTTGCATATAAACTCTTTTTAATTACTGAAGTAGTTACATCAAAAATACATCCGAGCTTGAGTAAATCACCTAGATTAATAAATTGTGACCTCCCTTGAATCGAACCCAGAACCCTAGGTGTAAAAAACTAGTATCAGGTCCACTGGACTACGAGGGACTTATTTTTGGATGTGTTTTTGGATAGTGGGGTCACCAAATCATTCGTAAGGTCACAAAGTCGCGCTTGATTTTCACCTATCATAGTCAAAAGTTATGATTCAGATACTTTTTCAACTTATATTTACGTAAAGTCCAATGAATATTGATATTTTACAACCGCATTCTGCCAACTTTTCACGTGTTGGACAGCAAAATTCCAGCGAGGCAATAATACATTTTACAATAAATTGTTGCGTCTATTTTTTGCGTCGTTGCGACAAGATCTTTACAATGCAATTCCAGCAAAACGTGACGTTTGCAATCTCGGGCTGTCGACACCAAAGTGTATTAAATTTCGCAATTAAGTTATTCAATTTCAAATAAAGTGACCCCGCGCGCCGTATATCATTTCACCCCGGCTGACAAATTGTCCACCGCTTCGTGTCGCGGCTGGACCGGTCGCGGGAGGCTGCGTCACGAGAGCAGCCTGCGTCTGGGAAAATTTTAAGATAAAAAAATCGGAGAAAATATGTATTCTTTATAATATTCTTTCAATTTATAAATTTTGCATTAAAATCTATAGCTAAGTTGAAGAGAGTTTTGTGTCTACCTATTCAGGTATTGGGTCGGGGCGTGGAAAGGAGGAGAGGTATTCGGGATCATTACTGGG
This sequence comes from Agrypnia vestita, assembly GCA_016648135.1. Lineage (NCBI taxonomy): Eukaryota > Metazoa > Arthropoda > Insecta > Trichoptera > Phryganeidae > Agrypnia > Agrypnia vestita. The sequence goes on along the minus strand of JADDOH010001401.1, from coordinate 51,888 downwards.
AATTTTGAAAGTAAGGGTGAAATGTTACAGAATATTTTTATTTAATAACGCAACCATGAAATTAGATATTTAAATGGATTCTCAGTTAATGGAATGGCTACTTACCTCAGAATGTACCTAGCGAGGTGGGTAACGATAAAGTCTTAACTAACTAACTAACTAACTAACCATCACGCCGTTTCCCCGCAGGGGTAGACAGAGAGGATTGAACTCCACACTCTTCTATTCTGGCACACCACTTTTGCTTCGGCCATATTCATACATCTTCTCATACAAGTTCTACGGTTGTTGCGGCTTTTAACGGGGCCATCCTCAAACGCTTGTTGTATCTGATCGTGCCAGGTCTTTCGCGGACGCCCTCTATTCCTGTTGCCTTCAACACTCCCCTCATATATTTTTTTATCCATCCTTTCCTCGTTCATATGTTCCACATGACCAAACCATCTCAGTACTCCTGTATATATTCTCTCTACCGTATTGTATTATTCTTATTGTATTATTATTCTTAAACTCTGCAAATATTCTTACCATTGATTATGTTTTGATGCAAGCTGTTACGCCGATTTATCGGCATTGAAACTAGCCTAAACTAAAGTGATATTTATATTTTAAACATACGTTTAAAACAAGCAAAAAAATGGTAATGTCAAATCTCCAATCAAGAGTATTTGCAACAATATTGAGAGTTTTCGTTTTCATTATTGAGAGTTTTCTTTAAAAAATTCTATTTTTAAAGTAGATTTTTTTGAAGAAAACACTAAAAAAATACAATAAAATAACGTTGAAAATAATGACATACGGCACGTACACACACAACAAATTGTGGTCGATATGTAGAAACCGAACATTTTGGAATACACAAGGCGTGTATATTGGTGCTGACTTTTTTTCGTAAAGTTGTTTAAATAACTGCTAAGCACATCCACCCCATTGTAGCCTCGTTGTATCGCTTCTTCCTAAGTGGGGTTCATATATAATATAAAATAAAAAAAATCACATAAAACAGATAGGCTGTTAAAAAAATTCAAGTACATATGATAGATTTGCGTAAATTAAATAGAAAAGTTTAAACAGGAAGAAGAAAAAAGAAAAATTTGTTAAGTCTTTTACACAGTTATACTATCAGCAAAAATGTCGACCACCTCCTTATGTTCATTCCCTAATGAGTGGGGATTACAGAGCTGTTTTAGATCGGTTTTGCAGTTAGATTCGGCCGATACGTTTCCAGTGAGGACTTAATTAATACATCATAATAAAATATTACCTGTTTTAAAGCGTCTGTCGTATTGAGGTCATTCAACACTGCATTGATCTTAGCATACCTATTTCATCTCAATATTCTTATCTTTAACCAGTCGAGTGATGTTGGAAAGCGTGCTGGTGGTTTTCGTTCTGCAGTGCAAAGCGTACAAGAGCGTATTACTAACACATTCGCGACCAGGCATTCATCTGCGGCGAGATGTGTGCGTGCTATCCCCGCGCCTGCGCCCGGCACGAAGATTTACGACAAAGTATTGGGAGTAATGGCTCGGTGGATGTCAATAAATTTTCCATTAATACTGACCCGTGCTCGGACAGCGTAGTTGCGAGTAACACAATAAACTCGGGCTAAATAATAAGGCTTAGAACACGTACGAAATACTGGAACCTTCGTCGCTCGACCACGCTGCAAACACGTGCATAAATCAGAGTCGCTCCGTAGCCGAATTCGGTATTCCTTGTTCGACCTATTGAACTGAATTTTCAACGAAGATTCAGTGAGTCGCTTTTCTAAGGTCAGACAGTTTGGTCGTCTGTGAATTGATAAAATAATTCTTTCAGAATATTTTGAGTTTGTCCAAATTTTTCTGTACTGGATTTTGTCCCAGGGATATCATTAATCAAGATATAAAAAAAATACAATCAAAAATTGATATCTCATAGTGACATCTTTGGTTAATTAAGGAGAATGAAAAATCTTTAGATGCCGGTCGCACTAATGATTATTACAACATACATATGAAACGGGTTGTAAAACTTAAATATATACAACTTCCAAAAATTTGATAGACGTGGTATTCTATCATGGGGGGAAATGGTGATCGTTGCATTGTGTAAAGTGATCCGTAGCCAGCCGTACGATAGGTTATATACCCTATGAACACATAAAGACTTCCATACCTACTTTCCCCTTAAAAATATAATTTCTTGTCTATGAGACATCTTATAGGTAATATATCTTAAAATAATTTTTTATTTATGTATTACTACCGATTTCAGATTTGGGTCTTCATAATCAACTTTCCGGGGTATTGGGGACCCAAATTCTCGATAAGGTACTTCCATCAACTTCCACTATCGTGAGCCGCTTTGTTTGACCAATCAAAGCCCAACCTGTCTTCATACAACATTTTTTGCTGTTATTCTCAGCTTAGCTTCTCAGTTGGTAGATTTTGTAAGAGCTCCCTTGGGCCCACAACACCTTCATTGAGTCCTTTCTTCCTAAGTTTCATTCTCTTTCAGACTAATAACATTACTCCTCTTCCTCTACGATAACCCTTTTCGGCTGAACGTTTCAGATTTAAACCATACACGCACACAGAATTTTTCTGCAAGCTTTTAAATTTTTTATTTGGCTTTATTGAAACCAATGCATTTATTATATTCGATTTATACTAATTTGAATATTTTCTAACATTTTACAGAAGATAAGTCAGAAATATTGAAAAAATGCATACTTCGATGTCGCATAACTATTCCTTTTGATGTTATAACATCTTCAAACTTATAACTTTGGCAGGAATATACCTGTAAAGTATTGTGAATATCTGTCACTACCTCTTAATCAAAAATTTATTTCATTAAATTAATTCTTTGAATGACTAAACTAGCTTGTATAATATATTAAACGAAAATCAATTACGCACACATTACGTATTCCATATTCAAAAAAATATTGATTGTATTATTTGTACAAATCTACTTATATTATTTGATTAATTACACCTACATGTTTCAGAAACACCTTTCCATCGTCAGGGTGTTTATCTACGGTACCATATAATATTATAACACCCTGACGATGGAGAGGTGTTTCTGAAACATGTAGGTGTAATTAATCAAATAATATAAGTAGATTTACAATATTTAAAAAAATGTCAATCTACAGTGTTGCTGAATCAATTGACTAAAAAAAAATCCATATTCAATAATACAAGTTACCATATTCAATAATACATTGGCCTTTAGTGATTGAGATACGGCGCGGTGTTTCTATCATCTGCTCGGTGTTGGGTAGTCGGGGCTGCGTCGGCCGCCTCACCAGCAATACATCAGACTCCCTATCTCTCAGATCAGATCTGATGTCGGTCGACTACTAATAGCGCGTGCGCCCCACGATACCATCTGGGATCCGATGCGGGATTCGAGATACCGAGAATAGTACAATTTCTATGACCAGGGTCCTAAATAATTCGGAAGAATATCGTATACACGTATAAAGAATATTGCTTTAATATGAATATCTCATTATTGATGAAGACTTCTATACTGGGAGTGACAACATTTTGACTACAGGTGGCTGTAGTAAGAATACAACTCACATACGAAACAAGGTGTACAAGCTTGTTGAGTAGCTTGTTGGTCTTGTGGTTAGGACACTCGCCTCGTGATCCAAAGGTTGCGGGTACGAATCTCAGCCCAGACTAGCAAGTTAGTCCTATTTTCATAGCACAAGCATTTAGCTTATTTTGAAAATAGTAAGAATATTAATGTGACACGTATTCCGTGTTCGCATCTCTATTTATTTAAAAAAAAAAAAAAGTTAAACATGTATACAATTTCCAAAAATTTCATAGATGTGGTAGTCTATCATGGGTGGTATTTGCGAACGTTTCATTGTGATCATTTAAGCCAGCCGCACGATTGGTCGTTAGCCATCCATGAACATCCAAAAAAACATACATACTACCTCTATAGTGCGGATGAACCGTCGAATGTGGCGCGTTGCATTTAAAAACATGAGAAGCGACGTCACCAATTTTACTTTGACACCGAAGCGGATCGACCGATGATCCGCTCAGTGTGTTCGATAAGCGCATATTGTATGGACAGAAATGTAGCGGCGTTCCGCGACGTCATAGACGCGACGGAAGAAGCTATAGCCCTATATTCTTGTCTAAATAAGTGGGTTAATTCATCTCTGTACAATTCAATTCAAACTAAAAAAAATGATTACGGAATAAATAACTCGGTGATTAGTGAAAAATCACCGGATACGTGTCGATATTAATTTACACTACGCGGGCCCGGGGTACAGTTATGGCCGCCACCTCGCGCCGCGGGCCGGCACCTCCATCACGCGCCTGCGTGGTCGGATTGTCCATAAATCCATTTCACATAATGTGATATGAAATAATAACGTTGCTTATGATGTATTGCCCCGTAAACACTGCCGGACCACTGCGGGCCATTCGTCACGGTTCCCGCCAAACGGGGCGGCCATCTTGGAGCAAACGTCAAGAGCGGATTGCAACAATTGAAAAAGCGCGCGGATCAGCCCGATTTCCGGTCAAGATCAATTATATCACAGCCTGCTCCCTTTTTGTTGTTATCTAATGCTGGGCTAACTCGTGGATACCGTGAATCAATCATTTGTAAAGGAGACGATCTTGTGTGTGTATTGCAAATGAAAAACATTTTAAAAAACTACCCCATCATAAAAAACAAGCTTTTATTATACCCCCTTTCTCATTGAATCAGGTTTCGTGCTCGCACGCGTCGGGGTCGTTACCCAGTTGCGAGAAAAAAACATAAAATTTCGAAAAATCCATAATTATTCCTAAACGAAAATTCGTTAGATCATTTTCATCGTCGCCTCGAGTCTGCCTGCAAAGTTTCAGCTCGATTGGATCACGGGAAAAGGGTTAAAAATCGATCCAAAGTTTTTCCGGCAGACAACAAACCGCAGACGCCACGAGTTGAAAGAAAGGGAGTAAAAAGTACCAACTTGCGGTCACAGCTGTTAACGCTTATGACGGACCCTGCAATGAGATCTGGAACGTCGGTCAGAAAGGTTGTAGAAACACGGCAGAGTATCCCAGAACATTCTGAACGTCCTTGAAAACATGAGATTATTTTTAGTAACACCTCACATCTACTCTCTATATTCCCAGTACGGAGTGGGGCGTGGAAAAAAGGGGTATTTTGGTCGCCCAAAAATAACCCTCCCCATTTCTACGCCCCGCTCTTCTATCCAAATATTTTGATACAAAAGTGTATTTAAATCATTAACTTTGGAGAGGGAGTACTCCTTTCGTATCTAAAATAGTGACAAAATATTACTGAATGTATATGTAACGCAACGTTCAATTTATTTAAAAAAATAGTCTCCTTTTGATGTGTGTTTCTGTCGCCTTAACATCTGCGTTTCAGCATTGGTAACCCGTTTGGTTAAAACACGAGGACCAATTGCAGGCACCAATAGCTGCATTAAGGGCAGTACAACCGCCCTCAGGGCCTAGCAGCAGTCAACCGGCTATAGCCGATTACTTAAGGGGGGGTAAGGTTAATTCGTACAAAAAAAGGCATGTTTTTGTGAATTTTTTGTGACGACACAGTTAAAATCTCTTTATTAAAACCAATGGTACATTAAAGTATGACATTTGAAGAATATTGTGTAAAATTTTCAAGACGAAATATTAAAAAATACGGCAATGGCAGCAATTATTCGGACGTGTCTCGGAAAAAAGGAGAATTGCGGTGTCCATCATAACTTGGTGCTAGATCATCTGAAATCAAAAAATCAAAGTTAATTCGTTAGATAATAGGTTTTTCCAGGTAACGCTGGAAGGGTTTTTTGAAATTTCAATTTTTCAATTTTTTGGAACACTTTGAAGGGAAAAACGCGATTTTTTGCGAAAAATATCGACTAATTTGTTATTAAAAAATAAAAATTAATAACAATTTTGAAAAAAAGTCTCCAGCGTTACCTCGTAAATTATGTACAGAAATAGTGTTCAAAATTTCAAAAGGAGCGGTGCAGTAGTTTTGAAGTTATGATGGACACCGACTTTGAAAACATGAGATGTGGGGATAACGCTTTAAAGTTTTGCACACTGTAAAATTCAAAATAAAACTCAACACTTATTTTATACTTACACATAATCGTCGATACCATGTTCACACAGCAAAGAGCTTTCATCATCAGCATCTTTTTGTCCTTGTCTACGCAAAACTTTTCCAATACAATAGCACGTCCGGTACTCCTCAGGTGAGCGCGTTTCTTAGTTGCCCGAGCAGGTATAGAAAATCAGTCTGAGTATCGCTCAAATGTTCATTATTTCGTCAATTTTGCTCCGATTGACTTGAAATTTTGACACAATATTCTTACGATGTTATACATTCATTTAAAAAATTAAAAATAAAATGCAAAAAAAAAGTTAAAAACCTTACCCCCCCTTAAGGGCAGTACAAGGGCCTAGCAGCAGTCAACCGGCTATAGCCGATTACGTAACTGCAAGTTTAAAATTATTTTCTCGGTGATTTGTAAGAATGATGATGTTTTAATAAAAATTCGATGCAGATATAACAATTTTAATAACGGTCGATCAACTGAATATATTTATATTGTGTCTGGTGTTTCGAAAGCATTATCTATGCATTGAAGAGACGTTTAAGAATATTGACACTGACGCCATCTGCCATTGTCCCCCGGTATTATTGAAAAAGCCATTTCACGCCTGTCTGTAGGAATTTATTAAAGCCATATTATTTAGCAAAACGAAATATGATTTACTACGTGATCCAACTGCGATAATTTTCGTTTTGTGGTTTGCTTCAAGAATAGTTTGATTCTTATTTCGTTATTTATTTATTGATCTTTGTCCTGTTCCGTGATTACAGTTTGTTGTATAACCGAGTTCATTTGAGATTTGTCTCAGACACGTGTATCATACCATTCCTGCACATAATGTATTTTTCTGATTCGCCTCGCCCCACCGTAGTCATTTATATATTTTTTGGTATCTTTACACCACGTCTAAATGTTATTACAAGTTCTTATTTATATTGTTTTGTTTTATGAAAAATATTTTTTATTTCGCAAAAAAGAAAATCAATTGAATAAAACACTATACGTTGGGTGTAAAAGCAAAGGCAGCAATATCAAAAATAAAAAATATGCTTTGAATGCAGTCACCGAGGATTACTTAATTAAAATGTTCTGAAATATTTATTTTGGGTTTCTATCGCTTCCAAAATTATGTCTCCTATAATTTATAGGCTATATTTTATATAAAATCTTGAATTCAATACATTATAAATTAATAATCGTCGATGACTGCATTAATTTTTTTTTATATTGCTGCCTTTACTTTCATACCCCACATCTTCTTCTTCTTCTTCAGCCATCTTATGTCCACTTCTGGATATAGGCCTCTTCCATATTTTGAAATTCGGGTTCATTTTATTTGTAAAGAGTTTGGCATTAAAACACCACGCTTGACAGACGTGTTGGTGAGTTTTGAAATAAGTCGCTCTTAACATAGGGAACAGGCCCTATCTGTAGCCGCCCATTATGGGTCAGATGCTACTGCCTATTTGTCTGCGAGAGGTATTTTATTTCCCTCCTACTCTCCATATCTGGTGAGCTTTCCCCTATCCGCCACCTGGGCACACAGCTAGCGTTTAGAGGCTCCGCCGAAGACTCCACATGTTTGTATATAACCCACATATGATGTAAAAAATTAAAGAGTTAATTAAACTCCCGGCATATTTTAATATAGAAACAATCACTGTCTCAGAATTTACTGCGTATTATTAATATGCATTCTAAATCAAGAGGTACACTCAGACACACTTCAGTGTCTACGATACTCTGAGAACTCTGCATGGAGCTAGACCGCCTAGTCTACTGCTAAAAGTGCATCAGCTCTATAGTTTTGACACTTTTATTTGCTACCTTATTGTCTAAACATCATAAGCTTCATTTAATTACATGAATTTGGACGAGTGAGAAAGTCTAATAAAAAACTAACCCATAAAAACCAAGTTTTTATTATACTCCCTTTCTCATTTGCATTGTTTCCAATTTGATATTCTATCAACATATTCCTCTTGATTTAAGTTCATGTGGAAAATCTATTCCATGTACCTATATAATTATCCTTAAAACTTATAGAATATTGAAAACGTAGTAATTGGTATAGGGGGGCACGGCGTCGGCGAAACCGTCTGATCGGACCCACGGCTCGAGTCAGACTCGTTGAAACAGGTTTCGCGCCTTCTCCACGCGTCGGGCTCCTTTCTCATTTGTATGGTTTCCAATTTGAAAAAACCGTTAAAATTTCGAAAAATCCAAAATTATACTATAATTAAAAAAATTATACGAAAATTTGTTAGATCGTTGCCACAAAGTCTGCCTGCAAAGTCGCAGCTCCATTGGATCACGGGAAATGGTATTTGGTGGGGAGTTGCAGCTCCATTGGATCACGTCGTATGTTTACAAGTGAATGCGCATGCGTTTTATCTGTCAACTGACATTAATGTGGGGAAACAAAATTATTGTTCTCCAACTCATCGCCGTACAATTTTGTGAAACACTTCAATGTTTCGCCATTTGTCCCCTAGTGAATACATGGCTTTACGTAGAGACCATCGATATGAGTTATTGTAAAACATTACATTGACATTACATTTTTTGTCAAGAAAAGGGTTAAAAATCGATCCAAAGTTTTATCGGCAGACAAGCAGAAGCTACGAGTTAAAATCACTTTTACTTCTGATATAACATTTTACGGTAGGAAATTTCTGTCTTGCTTTTATTCCCCTCGAATGAAGGGTGCATCTTGAATCCTTCAAATTGGTGTACACGTTGAAGCCTTCATTTCTAAATAAAGTTTTGCCCATCGCCTCCCGCCCGTACACATCTGTACGAGCGTGCCCCTTCCTCCCATTGATGACCGGTCCATCTCCGCCCACAGCTTCCAGCGGTCACTGCGAGACGACTCCGAGACACGTCTCCCGGGCAGGCTGTAATTACCCGGACCAGTTCTGGTGGCTCTTGTAATTGCGGCCGGGGTCCGGCTCGAGGTGGAGGGGACGCCGCGGTCCTCACCAAATTACCGAGACTTGACCTCCGAGGCTTCTGGCCGAGGAGCCGCGCGTGTTTCAGGGGACCAACCAATCGGAGATCGTGTGGAACCTCGCAAGCCTAATACACCGCAATGAGTTGTTATTGTGCGTTGTGGGATGGGGTGAACTTTGTGTTTTGAAGTTCTTTTAATTCATTTTATTTTACCACAATGATTTATACACAACGTTTTATTCCACTAATTTGAGTTATACAAGCCTAAGCGCTTTCGATGGGCACAACCATCATCTTCAGAGGCAATATTAGAACTAATTGTAAATCAATATGGCTGACAAGTAGAAAGTAAAGGGATGACGGAGAGGGAGGGGGGGGGCGAGGGTAGTTATTTATTGACATATACAACAGTAATTAATTTTTACATATAATAATACTTATTTTAACAATGGGGATGACGCAGGTATTTGAATGTGTATTAGGTTATTTTTATTTTTGATTGCTTTATTAATTTCTAGTATTTCTAGAGCATCCAGTTTACGACCCTTCGCCTCTAGATGTAGGACCCTAACATTATTTTGGTCAAACAAGTGATCATGTTCAATACAGTGGTCCGCCATCTCAGAGTATCCGGAGAGTCCTCTGAATGCTCTTAGATGTTCTTTTATTCTTGTGCCTATATCTCTACCACATTGCCCGATATACATAGAATCACAATCATTGCATGTCATAGATGCCACTCTTATCCACCCACTTATGCTTATCTTTACAATTGAAGAGTAATTTATTTAAATTAATGGAATAAAACGTTGTGTATAAATCATTGTGTTAATCATGAACTTCCACTCTGTAAACGAAACAACGCTTAATTTATTAATTTTATTTTATTTATTTATTTATTTATCATCATCTTGAAACATGTCTTAGGAAAAGGAGCCGCTCATCTCACTAGGAAGAAGGTGTGCCGAGATGAGCAGCTAACAATATAGTGAGAACAGCATAATATAAATAATTTATTTATTTATTTTTTACTTAAATTATTTTTTTTACAAACACATTTTTTTTACAAGGTAGTGACAGTTACTTATGAATGTATGTTTCTCCATGAATGAATGTCATAAACACGTGTGTAGTAGAGTATCATTACATTTTACATTTACAAAGAATTTTGTGATAAAATGTACCTACATATTCATCAGGTAATAAGTATATACTCGTATATAGACAATCAAGTAATAATAAGTAAGTAATAGGTACATATATATAATAGTAAGTAATAATTGAAGTAATAAGAATGTAATAAAAAGTAATAGTAAAAGGTATATATTTAATAATAAAAAAATATGAAACAAAATACTACGTAACTACAAAATTAATTAATTGATTGAGGAAATAAATATAAAATGTGGATAGTAACAACAGTAGATATTATATAATACAAAAGCAATAGCAAAATTAAATTAAATATTTAGGTATATAAAATATTATAAGAATGTTCGCATATATTAAATAATGATAAAAAAATACAGTTTATTAAGCAATAAATTAATTACTACCTGTTTTCGGCGGTTGGGTATTTGTGCAAATGCAGGTGACAATGTCTTCACGAATAGTATTGTGTAGAAAGTTAAAAATAGGGTGTCCACACTACTATGACAGAAAGGCTACCGAAAACATTTGAATATCAATCGGTATAACACCCTTAACCATTTTTTTTAAAAAGTGACAGAGTATTGGCACTCTTAATGTTTGCTTAAGGAGTCTTGTAAAAAGCCTTGTTGCTTTTTCTTCTACAAATATCATCAAAGGTAACTATTTTATCTAGCTTCGCTTTTTGTTATTCAGAGGCAAATCCTGTCATCAATATTTGACACAATTCCTGACCAACGATTGTCCTGCAATTTTGCAGAGAGAAGTACTTCGGATGACAATACAATAATCATTCATTAAATTTACAAAGTCAGTTTAATTATTTTATTGTAAGAAGTACATTGCCGATGACATCTGCCTTTGATGTTTGAGTTTTGAGGTTAGAATTAATTACAATATTTAACGTTATGAAGATTAACAAATAATATTATATATAAATAATAAAAATACGCTCTCATAAAAAATACTAAAAAAGAGAAAATATGGTTTTTAATAGCCTCTTGTTCAATCTTTTTCTTCTTGTTCACGCGACGAAAACTTGAAGTGATCATTGGGGTTTGAGAAAAAAGCGCCCACTCTTTCGATTTTACACGCATATACTGTGATCGCTCTTAGAACTATGGCTGTTAAAAATATCTTCTCATTTTTAGTAATTTTTATAAAAAAGTGTCTTCATTTTATTTTAAATACAATATCATTTAATATATTTAAATACATCAATATTATCTAAATGCTTGTGCTATAAGAAGAGGACCAACTTGCTAGTAATCTTGAACAAGGTTCGAACCACTGACCTCTTCTAACATCTTTTCACACAAGCTTGTCGATTTTCGAGGCATCTAGCAGGACCATCCTCGAATATCTGGTTTACTTGGTCGTTTCAAGTCATTTGCAGACATCCTCTTTTTCTAATTCTATCAACACTACTATCATATATGTGTATTTCGTACCTTTTTCCCTTATTAATTCTTCCTCATCAAGCCCACACCACATAAATGATTATTTTAGTTCTGAAAATAAGTACATCATTTCGAAACATCCTGTATTTGATAAACCGAATAATTTGAATTATTATGACAGCCATAGACTTAGCATCAGCAAAACTACACTGTGATGTAAAAATTTGCATTAAATTGATACAAAATCAAATGCTTTTTTTTTAAACACCCACCATTCGTATTATTTATTATAAATTGATTTTTTTTCTGTGAGTGAAAAATCATTCATACTTATATTTCTTTTAAAAAATCCATCTTGAGCGTAACGAATATTTCATCAAGTCACCACCCACGTTCTGAATGTTGAACTAGGCTTTTTTACAATAGATGCTTTTTATTTATTTTAAGCGATTTAGCCTGAAGGAATAGATGAGGTTTTATGTGATCTTGATTGCGATTTTAACGAGTTTTCACAGGAAATAATAATTAGTTGTAACCAGTGCCATAGAAAAATAAAAAATGTAAATAAATCACAGCTATGTGAATATTATGGTATATTAAAATCTTAATCTTGTTTCAATGTTCTCAATGTACACCCTGCTAATTTATTATGGGGATGTGGTGAGTAGATTCTAATAAGGAATATTTAATTAAATTGCTTAACAATTTTATTAAAATTTATAGTATAATGAAACGAATTAACTTTGTTTATTACACTTAATTTTTGGTAAAACCAACTGGTTTCGGAAACAACGTTCCTTCATCAGGGTATACTTAATACTAATTAAACTTTACAAAATTATGAACAATCATACCTCAGTGTCAAGTGTCCAAACGGGGGTAAATAGTGGGGGGGTGCGAAAGAAACAGTTAACTGTAAGTTAGATTTTTTGGTTGTTAATAGATTCATAATTATTTATGGCTTTCTTAATTTCTAGGGCTTCTTAATTATTAAGACGTCTACTTTTACTATCAATGTGAAGAATATTGACTCCTGTATTTTTATCAAAACTATGGTTATTCTCAATAATATGATTGGAAAATTCGGAAAAATTTGAATTATTTAAGCGTCTTATATGTTTTATAATCCTAATATGAAAATTACGACTCGTTTTTCCAATATAAAAAGAGGGACAGTCATTAATTTTTAGTTTATAAAGTGAGTGAGTCAATTTGTGGTCTCCATCTTTAACATTCCTCAAAAAGTTACCAATATCATTTTTTGTATAGAAATCTGATTTTATGGTGGGAGGGAGATTTTTCGAGCATTCAATTGAAAAATTGCCAATATATCAAATTCTACGTCATTGTTTAATATCATCGTTATTTTTGCAATTATTGAATAAAAAATTATTTATGGCTATTTTATTAGGTTTTTTGTTTAGAATTTTATCAATCAAATTAGGAGAGTAACCATTGTTTGTGGCAATTTGTTTTATTATGGACAGCTCAGTAAGAAAATTAACATCAGACAATGGAACGTTAACAAGTCGGTGTATCATGGAATGGAAGGCGGAATGTTTATGTGAGATCGGGTGGTTGGACGTGTTGTGGATTATTGTGTCAGTATATGTAAATTTGCGATATATATTAAATTCAATTATATTTTTATTGATAGACAAAGTTAAATCTAAAAAGTTTAATGTGGCATTATTTCCAACCTCAATTGTAAATTGCGATGAAAAGAATTTAAAAAGTTAAGAAAGTGTCAAGTTGACGTTCAGATCCTATCCCTTTTTAAATAATATCCAATAAAATATTATTTAAAAGGGGGGATTTCGAATTAAAAAATTGAATATCACCTGTTTCTTTCGCACCCCCCATTATTTACCCCCATTTGGATACTTGACACTGAAGTATGGTTGTTCATAATTTTGTAAAGTTTAATTAGTATTAAGTATACCCTGACGAAGGAACGTTGTTTTCGAAACCAGTTGGTTTTACCAAAAAATAGGTGGTGATAAACAAAGTTAATTTGTTTAATTATATTCATGATGAAAAACCACAAAGTAATAGCAAAATACAAAAGTATAGAATTTATAGTGTTAAAGGAATTTTTAAATTTCTAACATTACTTTTCTATCCAACCTAAGGCGTCCTTTATATCTAAGTACAATTTAAATCTCGCTTCTTTTTTAAAGTGTGTATTTATAATTTGATTAAAGAATTAAACAAATATTATTATTAAGAATATTTTTTGAGTTTGTTCAAAATCTTTCAGAACAGTGCTGGATTTATGTCACAGAGACATTATTAATCAATTAATGTATATTATAGATATCTCACAGAGATGAAACTGTATTTCTTATGGGAAAGTAGGTATAGAAGTCATTTGGGTGTACATAGGACTTATGACCTATCTTATGGTTGGCTTAAGTGATCACTTTACACAATGTAACATTCGCCATTTCCACCCATGATAGAATATACCATGCTTATTCATTTTTTGGAAGTTGTATATATGTTCAAATTGCGTGGAAAGCTTTCACATATGAGTTGTAACCGCCTTTCCATGCGGCCTGTACAAAGCCATTTTCATTTCCCTAAATCCCCACAGATGTCGCTAATGAGAAAATCTACAATTGATTTACGGAATTTGAGAGCAATATACTTTATTGTGTAATGAAATTCATCCGAATTACTAATATTATTATTATTAAGGGTTCATTGGCAAATTAGCTTAGAATGAACATAATAAATTAAACCAAAGCATATACTCGTACATATTGATTTGCACTTAATATCGTCGGCGTACAGATTAATCAAGGAAGTGAATTAAATCCCGAGATATTATTTATAGCCTGGAGAGAATACTGGTAGTGGAGAATTATCGCTGCCCGTTCTTCAGAAGCTTAAATTTATTTCCTCTTCGCCATCTGTATATAAAAAAAGAGGCTTAATGTTTATCCCTCTCAATAAATAAATCATGTATCATATCCCGCCTCGTCGAAGGTTCCACGTCGGTAATTGGCCGGTGTCACGTTCCTAAGTTATAATGAAAGCATAGAGCCTCCGAGATATACAGCACTCGAAGAAATTATAGACCCCGTACTGTTGTGGTTCCAGCGCTACTGAAATATCGTGGCTACCTGTGGCAAGGTTATACATCACAAACCTTACTTTATATTCAGCATTTGTTTATTATTATTTTATTTTATCCTTTAAATCATTTTACTTGTGAAATATTTATCACTGATTGTATTTTCCTTTATTATATGTATTGTATTTTGTATATGTATATGTAACCATGTATGTTTTCTTACTTGCCTTAAGTTAATTACTTATCAAATTTTTCAATTAAATTTTGTTGACTGTTTATTTTATTTTCAAATATTTACTCTTGATTTAAAAGCCCGTTGGCCGTAAATAAATAAATAAATAATTTTAAAAAAATTTCCCAGCGTTCTACAAGTTTTTAATGCCTCTACGATAAAAACCACCCCCCCTAGACTCGAAGAATTCCTAATTCGAACAGTGAGGTGTCGAAAGTGCTCACTGTTGTCTACTTAACATTCAATTTTGAATGTATGTAATTAAATTAAATAATAAATAATATAAGCTAAATTAACTTGGAATATTTTGAGTATGTCCAAATTTTTCAGAACAGAACTGGATTTTTTGTCACAGGGAC
The DNA here is from genome assembly GCA_016648135.1 of Agrypnia vestita. Taxonomy (NCBI): domain Eukaryota; kingdom Metazoa; phylum Arthropoda; class Insecta; order Trichoptera; family Phryganeidae; genus Agrypnia; species Agrypnia vestita. Next base: position 36,605 of record JADDOH010001401.1, on the reverse strand, counting down.
ATCAATAATCAATCAATATGTATTACAGATGTCTCACAGAGACGAAACTGTAATTTTAAGGGAGAGTAGGTATATAAGTCTTTTGGGTGTACATAGGACTTAACGGTTGGCTTAAGTGATCACTTTACACATGTGCAGCGTTCGCCATTTCCACCCATGATAGAATACAGTATCTACTAATTTTTGGACGTTGTATATATTTAAATTATACGCCACGTTTCACACGTGAGTTGCAAGAATCCTAAACGCGGCCGGCCCCAAAGCATTTTTCACTCATTTCATTCCCCTTGAATGACCATAGATGTCGCTAATGAGACATCTATATTTGAAAATACAGAATGTTCTTAGGTTTTCACGGCCACTCAGAATTTTCAAGTTTGTGTTTTCTGGGGTATTATTACCTTTCGGGCCGACATTTCGGATCCCATTGCAGGGCCGGCCCGAAAGGTCGTAATAACACCGCATAATACCCCAGAAAACACAAACTTGGAAAATTGAAAATACAGTTTCGTCTCTGTGAGACATTTATAATAAACAATTATAAATTAACTTAATTACTCCCGTTCTATTAACTCGTGGCGTCTGCTTGCTTGCCGTCAACAAAAACTTTGGATTGATTTTTGACCCTTTTCCCGTGATCCAATCGAGCTGAAACTTGGCAAGCAGACTCGTGGCATATATGTTATATTTTATATGTTTTAATTCGTCTTTAATTATTGTTACATTTTACAATGAAAGGGAGTATAGTAAAAACTTGGTTTTTATGGGTTACTTTTTTGTTTTTATTTTGGGTGCGCATTTTTAAATTTTAAATAAAGACTCATATTGACATCTAATAGAATCAATATATTTTTAAAATTTTCAACGAAAATTTACATTCTTGTTTTCGAATTCAAAATCGATCTTACAGCCCTAATAAATGTAATTGCGATCGCGAAGTGCGGAGGTACCTACCGTTTTTTGTGATGGATGATAATTTTCCGAGGTCAGGCCTCACGCCCGTAGCACAACACAACTCGGATCACGTGCTCGCCTAGCTGGGGCTGTGCGCGGTCCATTTTTGAATTATTTTCATAGCAACGATAATAATTAATACGGAGTCGTGCGCGGGATAGCGGCGTCGGCACTACAGGCACTGTAATTAAACATGGACGTACACTGCAATTCGACTTATAAAATACTGTATCCAGAAATTAAAAAAAAAAACCTACTGGGCAGTTCCACGGTAGAGTAACGTCGAGTGTTGGACAATTTGTTTTTTATTTTCAATATTTGTTTAACAGGCTTTTAGACGGCCAACCACGGTCTTTTTTTATTCTTTTTTTAATTTCCTTTTTATCCTTTTGATCCAAATATTAAACTTTTAAATAATCAACAAAAAATGATCTCTCCACTTCTCAATATCTTTAAAAAACCCAAAATCAAGGACATAAGTTAAAATAATATTTATAAATAACACTTGCAGAAAACGGGGAATTTTGATAATTAAGCATAACGTTAACCGAGGCACCTTTAATGATAAGTGCCCGGGAAAATACGAACATTAATATAGGGCTTAACCACAAATATCTAATTATTCTAAAGGGGAAGGGGCAACTTAAAATTTTATAAATAAATCGTTTGTACGTGGTGTATCCACTATTTGATAATGGCCTTACAAGCCGAAACAGCTGTAACACCTAAAAATACTTAACCCGTAGAACTTAATAATAATATTTATTAAAATTTAATTTATTTTAAATTTCGCTAAAAATAACCATGGTCTTCTTCTTCTTCCTTGCATAGTCCCAACTCATTGCCTAGGTAGGCTGTTGGGGTCGGCTCTTCGTTCTCAGGCTGTATCTTCTTCGGTTTTAGGTATCGCTTTCATCCAGGCCGTTTCTCCGTAATATTTTGGAGCATTGAGTCATTCAGGAGTTCTTCGGTCTTCCACTGGATGACTGTCGATGAAGCTCCATAGACATTGCCTGCTTCACCGTGTGGTCTGGTGGTCTCCGTCCTATGTACCCATACCATCTCAGCTGTCGTTCCTCCAGCTTACTGGTTATGTGCGTGACACCCAGGCTACCATGAATGCGTGAACTTTTAATCCCACGTTTTAACATTAAGAGCTTCGAAACTGGAGAGAGCTGGCACTAGACCGAGATGAGTGGAGGAAAATTATTGAGGAGGCCAAGACCCACCAAGGGTTGTAGTGCCAAGAATGATGATGATGATGATGATGATGTTTTAAAATTACTCCTACCGACCATCCAAGCATTCGCATTTCTGCCGTTTCGAGTTGCCTAGAGTAGGAGTTGTACATAGTCCAGCATTCGGAGCCATACATTATCGCGGGTCTAACAATAGTCTGGTATATCTTTCCTCTATGGTATCCCATCGATTTAAAACATTCTTTACATACCTTCTTTATCATTCCTGTTAGTAAACTCACTTTATTTTTGCCGATTCAATCTCAAGATTTTACCTTTTTTTTTTTTCGTATAAGATTATACAAAAAAACGTGTTTTCTTGTAATTGGCCTAAGGCTTTTTTTTCAAGATTTATCGATCATATGGCTGTAAGAAAACCAATAAATGAAAAATATATTTTTTTTAATAAATTATACATATGACGACCTTTTGTACCTGACCTGACTTTTTGTAAAATTACATTTTTGTATTCTGTACTTTAAAACCGGTACGTATCATTTTATTTAACTTGTAGTGAAACGAATTAATTTTTCGTAATCGATACAAGTAACTGTGATGATATTGCAACGTTTTGTAAAAAATCAGTCAGAAACATTGAAAAAAAAATGAAAATTTTGATGTCGCATATCTCCGATTCACATGAACATTTTCGACTCACAATGAAGGCAGATATACAGTCCTGCGAGGTTATTAATGTTTTCAAAATAACCCTTTATACAACCATAAAAAAGTAATTGATTACCTTAGATGTTCTTACGATGAAATTGGTGAATTTAACATTTGTAAAGTTATAAATTAAGCCAGCCAGTCGCGAGTCCTATAAGCACTCAAAAGGCTTTCATACCTACTTTGTCATGTAAATAGCTTCGTCTCTGTGAGACATCTATGTGTAATTTATCTTAATTATCTTAATATTTTGAAATTTTCGTGATTTACTTTGTGGAAGGCAGTTCATTGTAAATAACTATGAATAGAACACAACGTTGTTTACTTCACACAATGACACTTTAATTAATCAAATTAATTAAAGCGTTTTCGACGCTTCCTTCATCATCTTCAGTAATATAGATGATGCATTAAGCATTTAATATGTTTTAATTAATTTGTAATTTCGGTGATCGTGCTTTCCCGGTGGCTGGACCAATGTTATGGAACAAGCTACCTAATAAACTGAGACAAACAGACAGCTTACCAGAGTTCAAAAAACAACTTAAGACGCATTAATTTAGACGATCCTATAAAAACCTATAGAATCTGACCACAACAACGCTAGCTAATGTTCTCCACTCCTATTGTGCACTCCGCGAAAACACCTAATTCTTTCAGGCACGCCCAACTATTATAGTATTCAATTTTAATTCCATTTCTTGCATGTCACCTGGTGAATAAGTAATAGTAAATAAGTTTTTTCCTTTTTTAGCAGTAAGTTGTTTTGTAAGATAATTTTTCTGCGTAAAGCGCCCTTGAGGTGAGTATTCCTCTAAACAGCGCTATATAAGTTATCCAAATATCATTATTATTAAGTTTTATTCGAAACTTTAAGTAGTTTTTCTCGCTGAATTATCTGTGCTTAAAGCCACGTATTCACTAGGGGACAAATCGCGCAACATTCCACGCGGCATGACGCTTCAACATCTATGCTCATATTTCGGGGACAATGACGCGGTCATTTGACGTGTACACACCGGGACTCACATATCACTTGTCGCGGAAATGTCGTCCAAAAGGGTTATGATGATTAGTCCTCCGTATCTATTTATTCTAACGAGTTTATCGAAACGTAAGAGCAGAAAAAGGTGGTGGGTGCGAAAGTATTTACTGGAAAGGAAAAGAAGGACGGGTATTCTATACAATCTTCGAATGTCTTATGGATCATCTTATGTTTTGTAAGATAATTTTTCTGTGTGAAGCGCCTTTGAGGTGAGTATATAAGTATATAGCAAAACGGCGCTATATAAGTTATCCAAATATTATTATTATGATTTGTTTAATTAAAGTGTAATTCTGTGAAGTAAACAACGTTGTGTTTTATTCATAGTTATTAATTATTTTTGCCTTTTCGACAATAAATACTTCAAGTGACGCGCCCGTGGAATGGCCATAGTTCAACCGATCAAGGCATGAAAAAACGGAGCCTTGCTGGGCGGGGTGCGGGGCGCGGGGTCACGGGCTCCTGCCGTTCGCTCCCGATAGATTGGAGCGATTAGAAGGAGCTGTTCCGCGGTGGGGGTAGTGATGGTGGGGGGGGGGGGTGGTATTGGAATTATGATTGTTTTATTGACCCGCGGCGGCCGGACAGGGGTTGAAAATCTCGCGTCCACCGAAGCGTACAATTTCTCTTCCACGCGTTACATCGACAAGAATTATTTGATTTCTTATCCCAATTATTATTATTTTGTTGTCTGTCCTTCCATCTGTCCGTCTGTCCCCGTAAATTCGTGTATCGCCCGTAACTTATTTACAATAAAAAAATCTTTTTTAAATTTTTTCTTCTTCTTCTTTTCTTTCTTTTTTTACTGTCATTTTTGACGAGTTAAATGCGTACGTAACAGGATGTAAGAATGAAAAATGTTTCGATTTCGAATTTATTATTTCAACTTTGACATTAGGTATCGGAAGAAAATGTCAAATTCGATAAATTAGGGTTACGTTTTTTGTTTTGTTGAATTTAGATTTCTAATATCTCTGGATAACTTTGGTCTACGTTCGACAAAAGTAAAAAAAAAACAACATACATTTTATTGTTTATGACAAAAAAATTTGGTTGAAAAAGAATTTTATCCAAGCGATTTTCTAACACCTGTTAAGGAAAAATATATATAAATCAGCTGTTCATACATTTTTCAAATACAAGGCTGTTTAATGCGATATATATTCACGTGCATGTTTAATGGTATCTACCTATCTTTTTGATTCGAAACCACTTTTTTGGATTTTTTCACATGATTTTAAGGTTTTCTCTGCAAGTGTGAATAAATATATAATCTTGAAAATTTTGATGTGTAACATTTTTACGCTCGGTTCGTGAAAATACGCAGACTTTTTTACCGACTCGCAGCAGTTTAAACGAGTCGTTACTGAGAAAATATGTTACACATCATCTGCGACTATGTAAGACTCGCTAAATTTTTACAATTAAAAGAAATGCGAATACGGAATACATCAATATTCTTACTTTTTCCAAATTAAACTAAACGTCTCTGCTATGAAAATAGGACTAACGTGCTGGTATCCTGGAATGGGGCTCGAACCGTAGTCCACCGGATCACTAAGCGAGAGTCACAACCACTAGACGAATAAACTACTAATTGTGAACAAAATACTATTTATTTACCTATTTGTTTGTAAAAGTCCTATAGGGCGTTAATAAATGAATAAAAATAAACATAGTTATATTTTTTGGGCATACCAAGTTGAATACATACATACCAGGCGCGTGCAGTGGGAATATTGAAGCATGACTTTTTTGTAAACGTTTATTTTGGAAAAAAAATATTTGTGCGACAGATTATTATGGTATATAAAAATATTAATACTATGATAATACTTGTGATGAAATATATGTTGTATTCCGCTATATTTTCCAAATAATTGGTTACGTAAAAGTCATGCTGCGACGTTCCCACTGCACGCCCCTGATACATACATACAATTAAATACCGATCTGTTGTTTCTCACCTCACTCTCTCAACCACTTCCTGACATTGCAAGACTTGAATCTAACCACTACACCATTATTTGTTTCTTATTTTTAATCCCTGTGGACGAAAATATCGTAGTACACAATGATATAATAAACTGTAGAAACGTTACAAGCGTGAAATCGTGAAAAGCCAAAAAGAAGGTAATTTCCTTACTTGCATTCGTTACCGAACGGACCGAAACAAAACGCCGACTACGAAAACTGCGCCGAAAAAAGGTCCACAGAACAGAGTATCGTACACTATTGTAAGAATGAGTATGTTATTTTAGCCACCGTGACTTGAAATTACCTGATTTTTACGTGATTACTTGATTATGTGATTTGTTCTCTCTTTGAATGCGATATTTGCTACATATGAAAGCCGGCTAGTATGGGAGTAACGTGTATATTTGTGTGAATAACGTTGGAATACGTCAATGGTAGTACAGTTGTTGACATTCAAACACAAGACTTACAATTTGTGTCTCTCCTCGTTGCAGATGTTCCGCGAGCAGAGGATAGACGGCGCCGGTCTCCCGCTCCTCACGGAGGACCACCTGACCGGGCTGCTGCGCATGAAGCTGGGCCCCGCGCTGAAGCTGCGCGCGCTGCTGGCCGCGCGGCTGGGCGCCTGCGCGCACTGCAGGGCTCCGCCCCCCGCGGCCCCCGGCTCCTGGAAGTCCCCGGCCCCCGGGTCCCCCGCGCCCAAGGCGGAGCGCCCGCCCAGCGCCAACAGCGAGGACAGCTAGTCGAGGGACGTCGCGCCTGACCGATGTTCGCAATTTGGTCGCAACGTTCGCACTCTGGTCGCAGTTTCCGAATTTGGTCGGCGTTCATGTTCGCACTTTGGTCGCAATGTTCGCACTCTGGTCGCAGTTTCCGAATTTGGTCGACGTTCATGTTCGCACTTTGGGCGCAATGTTCATAATTTGGTCACACTACTTTGTAGACAGTGTTTTGATTCTCAAATATGTTTTTATCAATTCTTCATAGTTCATTAGTTACGAACCAGTATTTTTTTAACTCAAAACATTGTTATTTAAAAGTATGCAATTCAAAAGTCAAAATGAACGATTTAAAAATGCACGCAGTCTAAGAATTTCATGGTCGATTTTGTCACACCTCTTCATATCCTCTCTCTAATGTATGAATTTATACTTCTTAAGATCACTGAAAGGTGCACTGTATGAGAAAAAAAATTAAAATATTCTACGAAGAAGAAAATAATATTTTTTCTAATTGTGTGTGATTTGGGGGGGGGGGGGGGGATGAAACAAAGTGATTAATCATAAAAAAAATTAAATTAATAAAAATATATATTTATGGATCAGTCATATAACTACACTTCTATTAATTAATTCTAACTGTGTTGAGTTCCATAAGAAACGAATTTATTGATTTAAATATGAAAAATATTATTTGGGCTTCTTCATGTCTGCGTGGTACGCTTCGTATCCAGTTTAACGCCTTTCTGATCGCCTTGTAGAATTTTAAATTGCATTTCGGTCAACCTTTAATTAGGCAGATAACCACTGTGTGTTCTGTTCCCGCCCTTAAATAGGAGATCTTTTTAAACACCCATTTGTCCACCAAACCATGACAGCCTCCGATAAATGTATTCTCTTCCATAGCTTCTGGCGAGATTGTCATTAAATACAATTTTTATAATACTGTATTCATATACAGGGTTATTTGTAAAACATTAATAACCTCGCAGGACTATATTCCTGCCTTGATTATGAGTCGAAAATGTTCAAGCTATTATGACCTAATATCAGTAGTTAAGGAGATAAGCGACATCAAACTTTGCATTTTTTTTCCAATATTTCTGACTTATTTTTTGTAAAACGTTGGACTATCATTACAGTAACTTATATCGAATATGAAAAATTCATTCCCTTTATACAAGTCAAATAAAAAAATAAAAACCTTCAAATTCCAATTGGAATTTTTTCAGCGTTTTTATCATTTAATTTAACTTGTATAGAAACGAATGAATTTTTCGTAATCGATATGAGTTACTGTAATGATAGTCCAACGTTTTACAAAAAAAAAGTCAGAAATATTAAAAAAAAATGCAAATTTTTATGTCGTATATCTCCATAACTATTGATATTAGGTCGTAATAGCGTGAACATTTTCGACTCCTAATCAAGGTAGGAATATAGTCCTGCGAGGTTATTAATGTTTTACAAATAACCCTGTATTTTAAAACATAAATATCGTATATGCGAATCCATCACTGCATATTTTGAAATACTATACTATACTATGAACTACTACACTATACAAACACATGGAATTAGTTTTTCTCATTGATGACATGATTAAACTTTGAAATATATACACGTTGATATATATTTGAGCTTGATATATAATGTAACTTGTATGAAATATATACAAGTTACATTTATCCCTACAATTTTTTCGATAGGGGCAGACTCTAATGAATTATTATTATTATATTATTATTAATAATTTATTTATATTACACGTTACAATAGTTATTGATTATTTATTAATTACACCTGATGATGAGAAGAACTCCTTCCCTCGAAAGCGATAGAAATAACTTGACATATATGTATTACAAAGTTTAATTTTGTGTAAATTTAAATAATTTTTCTGGGACAAAAAAAAATATATAAATATAATTAAATAAATAAAAGTAAATATTTCTCACTTTATGGGCTTAGATTCTCACCATAATGCATAGCATAAAGCTACTTAAGAATTGGCGGTATACATGACTCAGTCATCTGTATCTCACCACCCCTACATAGAATATTATGTTTTTTTTTGTTAGAAAAAAGTATTAAAAAAATAAAATAAAAATTATAATTATATTTATGTTTAGCGGAGAACTGAACCTCGGTCATACGTAGGGAAAGGATACTACGCTGCTCAATAACGTATATCATACCATTTTTTCATAGAGCATGTTTTCTGCTTCGAAAAATATTTAATTTGTTTAAAAATTTCCAAAGCGAATAACCGAACCCTGGTCCCACATATTACAGGCATGGATACCAATCATTTCACTACTGAGGAATCAGCACTTATTTTAAAATGTGCCTGTCTCAGTTACGTATGTCATAGCACCCTTGCATAAAATATTATGTTTTTGGGGTTTGAAAATATATTTAAAAAAATCTAATAAATAAAAAAATTAAAGTCTCTGGCGGAAAATTGAACTCCGGTGTCCCGGGTTACGGGCAAGGATGCTAACCACTATGCTACTGAGGAATTAATGTGTGTCAAATAAACACCACAGTCTTTGGACTACTCCATACTTTGGACGGCTCCATAGTGTAATGGGATAATCACATTGACTTCTCAATCTGAAGATTCCTTGTTAGGTCACAAAATATCTATGTGATTTTCTCAAGCCTGGATGTTTTTTTGATGTGTTTCACTGCAGTAATTGGGCCTCATGGTTTGTTGTACTGATAAAAAATTAAATTAAAAAATAAATGTACATAAATATAAATTTTAGAAGCAGAGAGAGATTAAGGATTTATCTGACGAAATATTACGACAAAATAATGTATAACATCTGTGATAGGAATATTACAAAACACGTAGTTTATCTAAATTTATTTCGTAGAAATTCTAGTGAAGTAGGTACCTACAGCTTATTTCAAAGTATTATTATTATATTCTTGGAATACCGTAATGGATTGGCGTCTCCATTTTTTTTATAATATCAAAAAGGTTTTGGAGGTACACGTATTCGATTCTGGTGTAGGTAGAGGTGAAAAAAATGAAAGTGTGCATACAAAATTTTTATGAAATTTTCTGACGCTAAATAAACATACGTTCTCTTGAAATATGGTAGCAGCGATGGATTCACAACAACGATATGTAAAAAAAAATCTGTCGAAATATCCATGTATTTTTTAAAGATTCACAAAGTTTAAATAAAAGGATCTTGCCAAAATGTGACTAAACATTTTGGAGCAAGTGCGTAAAAAGTGAAAATTTTTTGCTCAAAACCGTTTTTCAAATTGCGCATTAAAAATAAGATTTATTACGTCCTGATTTGATTTTAGCGGATTATATTTTTGTTCGTTATATTTGATAAGAATCGTCAAATTGTAAAAAAAAAATTATGTAACCAGTCAAATGTTATCTAAGTGTCTTATTTATTAGAATATTTACTAGAAATACCTTCGAGAAACAAATTAAAAAAGTCGTGACGATCTTAGCTATCTTGGCACTCAGGTGGAATTTAAAATTAAATCTTATTTTATTCGATTACAATTTAAAAATATATTCAACTTAATTTTTTGACCTAAACCAAAACATTCATGTCATATTATATATACACAATAAAACAGAGGCTGAAACATTGCCGGCATAAAGTAGCGGAACAAGCAGGAATAATTAATAGAAAATTAATAAGAAATAAATCCTTAACATCCGCCAGATAGAAAAAAGTTTTTCTGTTTCAAGTTCTGTTATCGACTTTAAAAAGTCAATTACGTCAAATGGGATATCGCAACGCAGCTGATAGACATAATATAAAATTGTCATAGTAAGTAACAGTAGCCGTGTTAAACTATATAAGAGATTTAGAAATAGTTGTGTAATGTGTGCCGATCTTTTAAGTGCCTATGGAAAATATGTAGATACTGAGCAAGGCTTCGAACAAATGCGAAGGAAGTATTAATTTAGACTACAAAAAGCTTTCTAATCTTCAATTTGCAGACGATATTACACTCATTTGAGGAACTACGAGATTATGGTAGAGTGCTTTGTACCGGGTCTTAAAATAAACAAAAACAAAACGAATATCTTGCGAGTATATCGCTTTGACCAATTGCCACAAATATTAAGTATGACCAAAAAATAAAATTGTACAGAGATGAACTGAAAACTCCTTCTTAAGGCATGGGTATTAAGACACAGGAATCGGAAAGTATGTCCACCCTTTGCGTATATCTAAGACATATTTATACTGAAATTAAAATATTCATTCTTGCAAAATTAAATCTCTTAGTTAAAAAACGTATTTCTTACAATACTCTCTTCAAGTGAAAACGTCTTATTTACTAAGATATTATATTTTTGAGGGTATTTAGTTTGACCTAGTTCGAACGAGACCGTGCACCTAGGTAATTCTTTTTCAATATATATTTAGGTGTTTTATATGTATAACAATGAAGAGATTTCAGTCATTTTATCTATATGGATACGCTTGTCAATAACAATTGTAGTCTATAAAATAATGCAAAATACACAAAAAAAATCCTCTCATTCACCATAACTCTGTAAGGAATTGAGACATGTACGATAAAATTGGCCAATATATACATGCTCGACACCTAAATATCGTGTAGGTGTCGAGATGGAAATATCGAATAGAATTGTCGAGTGTGAAATAATTGCGAGGCAAACGATTTTTCCATTAATTTGGAACAACGTATTGAAGAAAGGCTCAGAAAATACAGAAAAAATCCTCAAAATCTGTTAGAAGAGATACGGACAGTCTGGTGAAGGTAATAGTCGATGGGAATGTACGAAAGGATGATAGAGGAGAGGTTGACAAACCAAATTCGGCCCAGGATCGCGAGGCAAAGCAGTTAGAATAGTAAAAGTAGGTCAGAAAAAAAAGCTTAGATGTGAACATTATAACAGAAATTCAATAAAAAAATTTACAGCATTGTTACTCCATTTAAAAATTAATTAATTAAAAAAATTACTATATGCTTTAGAAAATACCATATTATCATAAATGAATTCATATTATCTTTTTTGTTTTCTGGCTTATTCTGCCGTGTATATCGGACCTTTCTGGGATATTCTGCCGATGTTTCGGATCCCATTGCAGGGGCCATCATCAGTGTTGTTGTGAGTCTGGGCTGATGTGAATCACATCAGCCCTGATGATGAACGCTGCAATGGGATCCGAAACGTCGGCCAGAGAAGTTGGATGTACATCGCATAATATCCCAGAAAAATAACCACAGAAAATTCTGAACGGCCGTGAAAATTTGAAAACATTTTTGAGTTCATTTTAGTTTTAAAATTACATACATAATTTTCTTTGAAACACACTTTGTAATTGCAAATTGTCGCTTTTCTACAATGATAAAAAGCAATAGAAAAATAATATGAAATTATTCATAATATCTAGGTACCTACTTACATGCCTAGATATTTTTACATGTATTTGTTGTTGATATTAGCTGATTTAAAAACATATACTTTGTTGAAATGTGTGTACATAATATTATATAATCAGCTTTATTTTTTCTTTCAAAGCAAAATCGCATAACTTTTGATTGAAAGGCACCAAATATATTATTAGATATATGAATGTATAATTGAATAGTCTTCCTTGAATAGGTAATCGATATGCTCTTAATTTTAAGAATACCTAATTCTAAATATAAAAAATATTAAATATTGTAAGATTTCTCTGATGCAACTTTTATAGTTATTTGTTCCTAATTTCATGATCGCTTGTTTATTAAAAATTATATAATTTTGTAAGTATCGTTTAGTATTTTACCTAGTTAGCAACTTAATTATTATATATTAATATTGTTGATGTAAATGTAAACTGTAATTCGTATGTTCTTGTTTTGTTTTGTGATCGAAAATCGGTTTAAATAAATATTTATAATATTTTCAGTCAATGTGACTTACTGTAACAATAATAAATTATAGGCTGTAAAGGGTTATACGATGTTTCAGAGGCTTTTTATCATAAAACAAAAGAATATATAACATTTATTTTGAATATATTAAATTGTTGTATTATTATTTTATGGCCAAATACAATATTCAGTAAAATCAATCATATGTGTAGGTATATGTAATATGTATGTGTAAATAACTCCAGTGTCGATGTGTTTTTTCAGTAAAATAATATTTTTATGGTTATCATTTTTAGTGACCTGATTATTATTTTCTTTATAATTGTGTAACATAATTAGATCCCCTAGATACCTTTACTTAATACGTATTGAAAATTAAAATAAATAATTGTTTTCAACCAATTTTTTTCCAATTATTATAAACTTTTTTTTTGGTAAAATTATTTTAGAGATTCACATATATTCTGCCATATTCTGAGCTAATAAATATTTGTATTTCTGTATCTTGACAGTTACGCAAAATGCCGACAATTTCGACGCTTCAAATTTGACAGGTTTGAAATTAATGAATACAATCATTCAGCAAGCTCTAAAACATATACAAATATTAAGCTATTAACAATTATGAATGTTGAGCTTTCTACTTGATTGAATTCATTAATTTCAAACCTGTCAAACTTAAAACGTCAAAATTTGCGACCTTACAGTATCATACAATAACTGTCAAAATAGAGATATAGCAATACTGCTTAGTTCAGAGTACGATCAATTTTCAGGGTTACTCGGTTACTGTCTTGAAGCTTTTAAGAAAATATGACAGATGTCAGGTGCTAAAATAATTCCATATAAAAATACTTTTTATGTGGAATTTTTTTAGCAGCTGTAATTTTTACTTCTCCATGTGGATATCTTTCTTGATAAATATCATAATATTGTAATAATCGGTATCATATAACCATTATAATACCTTATAAAATAGAATATAAATCCTCCTAACAGCGGGTATTTTCATTAGTAAAAGATTGATCAGCTGCATGAAAAAATTATAAGACTGTTGAATAAAAAAAACATCAATAATATTATAATTAATTGGTTGAATGTTATAGCAATGTACTTAACTATTGTTTTATCATTTTCCGCTGATCCTCAAAGTATTACGAATGTTTCTACGATTTTACATATTTTTTTTATAATTACTTAAAATGTAAATTAATTTACATAATTTAATATTATAAATATTCATGTAAATGGTCCGATAATTATTGTATAGATGTAATAAAAAATGTTTTAAAATAAATATGTGTTAATTAAATAAATAAATAATCTTAATGAAGTTTCCTCACTGACTGCTTAATCTTTGTAAAGAATATTATTTATAAAAGTTTAATGATTTTTCGTGTTTATTGTGTTACTTTGAAAGATATAATAATAATATTACGGTAATTATTATTAGAACTACTTCAGGTATTTATATTTCTCAATAAAATTATTGTGATGAGACTTGTGTTTTACTTCGCCTCCCGTGGAAGTCTCCAATGAAAACTATCCCTGAATTTGCCACCCTTAGATGAGCTAGAAAATGCTAAAAAAACTGAAAATAAACGATTTTCACAAATACATGGCAGAGTATACCAGAAAACTATATACAGAAGGCAAGAGAAGTATATAAAAATAGATTTAAATAGCTTGTTTATGTAGTGGTCATGACGCTCGCCTAGTGATCTTGTGGTTGGTGATTTGAGTCCCATTTCAGGAAACCAGAAAGTTTTTCCTATTATTATAGCATTGCTGTTTCCATCCAAAAATTAATTTAAAACATATAGGTATTCTTGTTATAATTAACAAGAATACACTTTGTATTAACTACTAGTTTATTGAAATATGAACATGTTTCATTTCACTTTACAGTTACTGATGAAAATTTCACTAATTCCGTCTCATATAAAAAGCTTAAAAGCTTCATTGAAGAGCGCTTTTCTCAAAAAAATCCCACAAAAATGTGTCTGAAAAATATCAAAAGGTAAGGCCCATGAAATCATATTGTTAGAATTCGCAATGTGTGGCATTGTCATGAAATCGATGGTCCACATCTACGAAAAAGCCATGTTACAGGAGAACTATTGAAATTTTGATTAAATATGACTAAAAGTCGAAGTCGCGGGCACAGCTAGTATCTTATAAAGACGAAATCGCTGAAAGTAGTAAACGCTGTGATAAAAATTGCGATTAAGAATATTTGAAGGGTGAATTAATATTGAGGAATAAGGAACTTTTAGGAATGCGAAAATTTCCATAGATTAAGGTAAGCGTTATAATAAAATATAGAAGAGACCCTGAAGGTTCTTCTTGAAGTCTCCGTCGCGTCAATTGAAAGCATACTATGTCAGTACGCACCCATACTGTACTAGCATAGTATACTTTCAAGGGCGAAAATAAAATACATGTCGTGAAAGTATACTCGATTTATGAGCGATACTCGAGTATAGTTTCCACCTCATCGAGTAATACAAAGGTTCAAAAACTATACTAGGCCCATTTAGCAAAATCAATTGGACTAATAATCTTAGACTTTTGAATGAGATAATGTAAATATGCTGTTAAATTAGTTTCACTTGTATATAGTCAAAAGTTTCGAAAGCTTTATGCCTATTTTTATAAACGTTTTCGTTTCTTATAAAAGCAAAAAACCTTTTTTTATATCTTATAATGTGGAGAAGAATATTTTTTTTATGTCAGAAAGACAAAATGATTTTTTGTTCTATGTCCAAGATTACGCAGGAACCATCGAAAGAAATCAATTTCTAAGGACAAGATTATTTAAAGGCTATAAACAATACGTTAATGATGTTGCCAGATACATGTGTTTGCGGGTGGGTTCTTTTTTACTCCCTTTCTTTTAACTCGTAGCGTCTGCTTGTTTCTGCTCGTTTGCCGAAAAAAAATTGGATCGATTTTTAACCCCTTTTCCGTAATCCAATCAAGCTGAAACTTTGCAGGCAGACTCGTGGAAATGATAAAAATGATTTAACAAATTTTCGTTTAAACAAATTAATTATAGTATAATTTTGGATTTTTCGAAATTTTAACGGTTTTTTTCAAATTGGAAACCACACAAATGAGAAAGTAGCCCGACGCGTGGAGAAGGCGCGAAACCTGTTTCAACTAGTCTGACTCGAGCCATGGGTCCAATCAGAAGGTTTCGCCGACGCCGTGCCCCCCTATACCAATTATTACGTTTTCAATATTCTATAACTTTTAAGGATAATAATGGAATATATTTTCCGCGTGAATTTAAGGCAAGAGGAATATGTTGATAGAATATCAAATTGGAAAAAATACAATTGAGAAAGGGAGTATAATGAAAATTTGGTTTTTATAGGTTAGTTTTTTTGTATGATTTAAAGCGTTTTTTTGTCATTCAAGGATAGCAAATAAATAATTAATGTCATAAAAAAGTGTTTGCTTAAGGACGGAACACACGTTGACGTAAGCACATACTGGCGAAATTTTTTTTGACAAATAAAAATAATATATTGTGTATAACGTTTTTTTCTGACAGGGCGTCAGACATCTAGAATTATTTCAGTCGAGTATTAATTACACGGTGCCTCATATATCAACCACCATCTCTTTTTGACGCTAGGGATATTTGAGAATATATAAAAAAATTATAATTAAACTCATAAAATAATATAATACACCACAAAAGAGTTGGGGAGATGATGAACACAAATATATAACACATTAGTTTTATTTTTATTTTTGCTCAATGTCATTTATTCATTAAATGAAAATATCTCACTTATTCATAAAAACTAACGTAAAGTTTCATCCTTCTCAAGAAATTATATTATGCATTATAAAAAATTTCATTTGGATACAATTTGCTTATTGGTTTATACCAAAAACATTCTGAATTTAAATATCTAAGATAAATCATTACCAAAATACGTTTGTAGAATATTAATTATTCAATCCGTTTATATTATTTTTTAATAAAGTAATATAAAGTGTCAAGTAATCAAATCAATTAATAATACATGTGAATTTAATATTACGAAAGTATAAAGGAATCAAATGATAGACCTCTTGCGGAAAAACATTTTACTACACACTACAGATGGTTACGCTCTCCGATAAACCTTCCGCAAAACCCCAACAGATGTCTTTAATGTACACCATAAAAAAATCAATACCCACTTTTTCTTTCAATAACAATTATACATAATGCATCTTAATATTACGGAATAAAATAAATTATGCTTTTATTTCAACAAAATTTATATAATTATTTTTTTGTTACATTTATAATATAATAATATATTAATTTAATACCTCCCTTTACATGTTAAGCAATACTTAATCTGTTATTCTGAATAACGGTTTACGTCTCGGCTGGCTATGTTTTCGAGTGAGCTTACTTCCTGAAGCAAGAGATGGGGTTGAAGTAGCACTGGCGGTAGCGGATCTGGCGTTTGTCTTGAGGCGCACGCAGAAATTGTTCCCACGGTAGTGACCTGGCACTGAAAATGATTTAAAACATAAGTTTATATAAAAATTATGTGAAAAAAAATGTTTAGAATTAATTATATATTTTAATTGATATGTGAGATAAAACGTTCATCCATTTTTATTTTTCCAGATTGTCTCCCTCAATGCCTCAACTTATAGAATCGCAGTACGTAGAATACTTCATTTTATTTTATTTGGGAAACATACAGTACAATTTTAAATTTTTATTTATATAATATCAAAAAAATATTCGTGAGTACGACCAGTAAAGTTTCCTCGAAGCTGGTAAAAAAAAACTAAATAAAAAACAATGATAAAGAATATGTGATAAATAATAAATATTTCAAAGATTTAAATTATGATAATGCATAAAATGGGAGGGGTGGGGAGAGGGAGGGAATGGGATTCAATTAAAGAAGTATCAAATCAATAGTCATAAATGAGATTACGGAGTTTCATTTGAAATAAAAGCAAATTGTCAGTAAAAATGTCTAGATTATTTGTAGAATTTAACATATTGTATTTTGAGGTACAACGAGTTACAAAGCAGTTTTTTAAGTAGTTAGTCCTACCAAAGTTTGCGTAAAATAAATTATTTGAACGCGTTGAGTATGTAGGACAACTTAAACCTATTTGCTCTAATAAATAGGGCGAGTCAACCAAGTTATTCAAGATTTTATAAAGATAACACAGATCTTGTATGCATCTTCGATATCATAGAGGAGGGATTTTATGGTAACACTCGCTTTCTGTGTATGAGTTGAATTCTAAACGGGAACGGAAATTTAAAATATTGAAAAATTTGTGTTGGATATTTTCAAGTCGCTCACTGTTTGTAGAATAATGAGTGTTCCAGACTACTGATCCAAACTCCAGTTGACTGCTTACTTACCTTACTTATACTTACCTTTCATAAGGTAAAGGCGTTATTTAACCTTAAAATCGTTTAAGTATTGACTCTGTATTCGGGCCTTAGTCAACATCCGGTGGAAGCGGATGTACTTTTTGCCTTGCAATCAAAACTCGACCTTATCGGCGCTTTGATGCGCCATACATTTTGGAAGGGTGAGTTTCGTATAAAGTATAATTTGATTGAAGTTTTTTGAATGACTTCCCATCCCGTTCCAGATAAAATAGAAAGTTGCTGTATTAAAATTGCATATGACTTAAAATATACATTAATATGTACCTATAGAGAAATTCACTTTTCCAGATTATTTAATAATTATTTAAATAATCTATTGTTTAAAATTCAAATGAACACATATGTTTAAATGCATATATAATTTATATATATTATATATGCTAGATGAAATAGAGCTAGTCCAAAATATATCATGACAGACACATATATCGAATAATAAAACTTCATTCGCTTTAATACAAGTCAAATAAAATTATTAATACCTTCCAGAAATCTGGAAAATATTTTTTTTCTAAGGTTTTTGTAATTTTATTTGGCTTTTTTTAAAGTAAATGAATTTCAAATATTCCAGATAAGCGTTAGTATAACGTTTTTCAAAAGATAAGTCGGAAATATTGAAAAAAAATGCAAACTTTGATGTTGCTTAGCTCCGTAACTGTTGAAATTTCACCCAAAGTGTAAACAAATATTTTCTATTCAAAATTAAAATTAAAAGAAGAAGACTCCTCCGAAGTTTTTGCTACTAGCTAGGAAATACCCCGTAAACATCAGCAATTGGAGGCGTCCCTATAAAAGGGTCTATATAGTATGTACATCAAAAAAGTACCTACAAGGTAAAAGAATATACAGGGTTATTTGTAAAACATTAATAACCTCGCAGGACTATACTCCTGCCTTGATTATGAGTTGAAAATGTTGAAGCTATTATGACCTAATATCAATAGTTTAGGAGATATGTGACATCAAATTTTGCATTTTTTTTTCAATATTTCTGACTTATTTTTTGTAAAATGTTGGACTATCATTACAGTAACTCATATCAATTACGAAAAATTCATTTGTTTCAATACAATTAAATAAAAAAACTTCGAAAAAATCCAATTGGAATGTTTTCCAATTGGAATTCGAAGGTTTTTATTTTTTTATTTGACTTATCATGCATCACTTGTAAAAATCATGCAATACTCTATAATGACCAACTTTATAATCTTCATAAAAAAATTATTATAAAAAATATTGAAAAATAACTCGTCAAACAATATTGAAGGCAACCATGCTGTAAAACTGCTGTGCAGTTTGGCTTATGCATGTTTGTAATATGTCTCAAAAATAAATAAATATTTCTGAAAAAAAAGGTCACAAAATTATTTTATTATTTTTTTAAAACTGCCTGTATAAACAGCTTTCGTTTTTTTTTAATAAATAGAGTGAAATACATGTCACATCGATATTTTGCTTTTTTCGTTTTTTTTTCATTATTTCAAATCAATCTTGCCGAAATTTAACCTCAAAAGTTTGCTATCGTGAAAAAAATCTCTATGTTTATTCGTAATAAATATAGTAGTAATAAATTTAGTGGATGCCGACAGTTAAAGGGTGTCGCTGGGACTGCTTAACGACATGAATAAACGAAGAAAACGTATAATTTCCAAAAATGGCAAGAAAATATTAGAAAAAAAACTGAAATTCTGGTTATTTATTTCACTAAATGTTTTTTTTTTCTCCTGTAAAATTTTGTTTTTGCATTTTTTTAGACTCTTTTTATAGAGACGCCATGAATTATTGGAAATATTTTTACGGTTACGAGACTCAGTTGGTTACTAGATTGAATAACTCAAGTGGATCGCACATAAGTAGTGATGGACAAACCGTTATTTTAACCGTTTATTTTCGGTACAGTTATTTGGGATTTGTATCTGATTGTACCGATGATTGCCCGCCGAATAGTAAAAAAATAGTTGCCAATCATCAATGCAATCAGATACAAATCTCAAAAAAGGGTTATTGTGTCACTGGTTAAAATGCCATCACTAGAATGCGACCACTATAAATTGGCGTGCGAGGGAGGGCGTCCCTGCCGCGTAACAGAACTTGCCAGGGTGTAAATTTATTACACAATTTTAACGCCTTTAACAGAAATTTGGTCGGGCAGCACTAAAGACACCAAGCAGTAATGGCGGCCGTTCTATCTGTCAAACTGTCAGACGGTAATATCGGTCCATTATTTGCTTTTTCAGCTTCGCAAAACTTTAATACTTCATTGGCAATTGTTCTTGCACCATCCCGGTCTGTTTAGGATGTTTTGGACGTAATAATTCAGTGCGTATTGGTAATCAAGATATCACAGCTCCCGAGCAAATACAAAATTGTACTGAATGACAGGGCGAGGGGTTACCGTCAGGTGCGGGCGGGGCGGGTTTTAGTTCCAAAGTCGCCGCACGTCAATTTACGTTGGGCAAGCAATAAATGATATGATGAGCACCGAATTGTGTTCTTACTTGTTGTAGTTGGCGTATTGTTGAATCAGCTGCATCTGTAGGGCCGCGGCCAGGGCGTTGTCCTCGGGAGCTGACGGCATCAGGTGGCCGGCAGCTTCCGCTCTTCCCAACCCGCCTCCCAGCCCGTCCAGATGACCGCCATCCTGAAATACCCAGATACTTGAACTTTTAACAGACTGTCACCATCAGGTGCGGACGCCTCCCCGTCCCGCTCGCACTCACACGAACGCCAGCGGGACGGTGAGTAAATGCACGGGTGGCGAACGTGAGGAATGGAAGCTTTTGCTCGTAGAACGGCCCTCTTCCCTGTCACCATCAGATTTTCAGGTTTCAAACATATGTTCAGGATTATTGAAATTTGCGGAAAAATTCGGGGCGTCAGACCGCTAGGCGAAAGTCCCATCTTCAATATATATATATATATATATATTTTTCATTCATATTAAAAATTATATTATATAAATTTTGAAGTAAAATTTTTCATACTGTTACAAATACTTAATTTACGTTGTATTGTAGAAAATCACTATTTATTAAATAATCAAAATGTTTCGGGGACAATGGTCCCTTCCTCAGGATACAGCATACACTAAAAATTATAATTGGAAGTAAAGACATTAATAAAAACAAAAAAGTATATATGTAAGTTAAGTAACTATTATGAAAATAACTTCAATATAAAACTATTTGCAAAAATGATTTTATTTGCTATTAAAACTTTTTCTTATTTCTCATTTAGCTAACTGTATGTTAGTTGTATGTAAAATTTCTAATCTCTTGTTCATATCAAAATAAATGTTTGTTTCCTAAAAATGATCATAAAAAATTAGAATTCTTAATGCTTTTTCAAGTGCGATTCTTGAGGGTAGGCGTCCGGTGGGCCGCCCCAGACACAGTTGGGCGAGGCAACCCCAGAAACTGTGTGAGGAAAGGGTGGGACACAATGGACGGAGGCCGCACAATCAGCGCAAGACAGGGACGAATGGAGGCGCCCTGTCGATGCATTGGGTCCCCGACCCGAATACGACAAGGGGAAGATGAGGTGAGTTATAGCTTTTTAAACATCTTAAGTGGTTCAAAAGTTTAATATCAGAATTTATACTAGTTTTACCTGTACAATTCTTGCAATCATTACACATTAAAAAGGTAGCTTGTTAATTTATTATAAGTATAGAAAGCTAGTTGTACAAAATTTGGGAAGTTTTCAATGGTTTACTTGAAATAAAAATTTTCTCCGATGCATTTCAAGTATTGATGGGTAAACATAAGATCTAAAATAAATTATTATACTTTTCAATTAACAAATTATTTAATATTTCGTCGCTGTATATATAATAAATCCTATGTGCCGTTTAGTACATTCTGAAATGAACGAATCATTTTATCAATTTTTCATATAAATAATGAAGATATACTAAAAAAAACATTACCGTTCATCTGGAAAGTCTGCCTAGTAATTATTTAAAATATTTTTTATAAATCAGGTGTGTGCAATTATTTTTAAAACAGTTTTATTCGTTTATCTTAGAATGTACTTAAACGTCACATAGGATTAATTATATATACAGCGACGATTTAGTATTGTAACTATTATGAAATTCAATTTTTTGAAAATATTTCATTCGTATACAGAACTCCAAAATCACACGTATGGAAATAAAAACACTTGTTTTTTAGTTCTACATTTTAATTTCTATGAGATGCGTTTCGCCTTATGAGAGCATTATCAATCTACTACCTTGTAGTAAATTTACTCACAATTCACAGTTCTTCTTCTTCTTCTTCTCGTGCCCTGTCCGTTTACCGGACGTTGGCTATCATGTTGGCTATGCGGACTTTGTTTACTGCGGCCCGAAACAGCTCCACAGTAGACTGACCAAACCACTGTCTCAAGTTTTTCAGCCATGAAGTCCTCCTTCTTCCAGGGCCCCGACTTCCGGCAATCTTTCCCTGCATTATGAGATGCAAGATCTCGCATTTCTCTGGATGTCTCATCACATGTCCTAGATATTGAAGTTTTCGGATTTATATTGTTGTAATAACTTATTTTTCTTTATTCGTCCGAGCCATAACATCTTCATTCGTAACTCTGTCCATCCAGCTTATTTTGAGAATTCTTCTGTAGATCCACATCTCGAATGCCTCAAGTCGCCTTATCAGTTCTTCGGTAAGCGTCCATGCTTCCATTCCATAGAATAATACTGAAAACACGTAGCATCTGACCATCGAATTCGTAATCCTAAGTTCACAGTTAAAGAGAATAAATTACAGAATAATTTACACTAAAATTAAATGACAGTCTACAAAACTAGGTTTGGCGATTTCCCGAGAGAATCACCCCCTCTCCATGAGACGTCAGCAACCTGTAGCCAGGTTATAAATAAATTATGTGTTTTGATGTCAAAAGGCGCGCTTTAAAATCTAAGGGTGTAATTTTGGGTGATTGCAGATTCATTGGTATGGTCAAGGGTAATGCATATTAATGTCTTCACGTTCATTTTCGCACCAGGCGAATAGGGGAGTATCTCTTAGGAAGAGTGAACTAACTAACTAACTAACTAACTAACTAACCATCACGCCGTTTCTCTGCAGGGGTAGGCAGAGAGGATTGAACGCCACACTCTTCTATCCTGGCACACCACTTTTGCTTCGGCCACATTCATACATCTTGTCATACACGTTCTACGGTTGTTGCGTCTTTTGACAGGGCCATCCTCAAATACTTGTAGTACCTGATCGTGCCAGGTCTTTTGCGGACGCCCTCTATTCCCGTTGCCTTCAACATTCGCCTCATATATTTTCTTAACCATCCTTTCCTCGTTCATACGTTCCACATGACCAAACCATCTCAGCACTCCTTTCTTTATTTTATCTACCACACTACAGCCAGCATTGCATTCACTTTTAATTTGTTCATTCCTCACTCTATCGACCAAAGATTTTCCACACAAGCGTCTTAGAGACCGCATTTCAACCGCATGCAGTCTACTTTCATTCCTCTTTTGCCAATTCCAGGCTTCACTTCCATACATAAGGGTTGGCACTAGAACGCCATTATGTACCGCTAGTCTTGCTTCTTTTGACAGATTCTTATTGGCCATAATTGCATTTAGTGCACCATTAACTTTGTTTCCCGCAGTTACTCTCCTTTCGATATCATTCTCAGCCTTGCCGTCTCTACTAAACATACTTCCCAAATACACAAACTCGTTCACTTGTTCTAAGCATTCGTTGTTTATAATTACATCACACTTAGTCACTCTTTCGTCTCTCTCGAATACCATCACTTTCGATTTGCTGACATTCATCAAAAGTTCACTCTGCATGCATACATCGGACATCCTGGATACCAAGCACTGCAGATCAGAGATTTGTATAATTTATTGTTGTAATTCTCTTTACACATGTTAGATTTTTTTATGCACTTTTTTTTCACGAGCTAATCGGCGGACCACAAGTTTTCCTGCAATCAATTATTTTTGAAGATATCTTCATAAATAATATAAAAATATCAACTTTATAAAAATGTGTTTACCTACTCACATGTAAAAAAATACCATATAATTCAAGACATTTTCTCTTATATTTCTGTGTGTGCTTTTATATTTCTATTGCTTATGTGTATTGTCTTAATTTTAAATAAATTATATATTGTGATAAAATTTTCTAGATTATTTCCACGCCTCTTTTTTTATTTTTATTACGTTTAAATATATTCATTGCATTATCAGGGATGTAAGGAAATAAAGTACTTTGTAATTTAAGAATGTAAAATGCGTAAAAATATTTATGATATTTTTACCAAACAATGAAAGTATTCATACTTTGTTCTAATGATTTTGGTTACAGGTTTGTTTTGATAACAACCTTACTTTATGAAGATTAACTAATTTTTTAAATGAAGAAATAAGCATAGAGAATATATTGACATTCAAATCTTACAAAAAAATAAAAATGGTGGTAAGATATATGTTGATACTCTTCAACGACTCGTACATTGAAATAATTATTAAGAACAAAATCTTAAATATTTGCTTAGGAAGCAACATTGTAGGTACTAACTTTTAAATATGAAGCATTTAGGAAGTTAGAAAGTTTGTCAACTTTCTAAGGAACAGTTCTAAAAGTTTTAAAACCATTAAACGAGCAATCCGGCACAATATAAGCCTTAACTTTATGGGGCTTATCCCCATCAAGGCTCTTACGGGGTGGGTGATATTTTAAACCCCTTCGTCTGTTGATATTTATAAATCCAGCATATGGTAATTCAAAAATAATTTAAGTATATTTAATAAAGCTATCCTGAGGATAATCATTAGCGGTTCAATTAGTGTTCTCATTGGGAGGAAAGGAAGGACTGCCATTTTATTATATTAGATTTTTGTAAAATTTCATTTGTTAGAGAACGGTTTATAAAATGCTTGTTTGTGTAGGTAGATATACATTCGTTAGTTTATGAATACTTTGTGAGTGCAGGTACTCACAAAGTTATTCTGAATCAAATAAATAGACACTAGATTTTCCGAGAGGGGATATACGACAAAAAAAACATAGATGTGATTTTACAAAAAAGACAAATTTTTGTTTTATAAAGTTGTTTCAAAAATGACTAACAAAAGAATGATAACCTATTGCCCGACAAAACTCCTACAAAAAATTATTTAAAATGCATTTGCGCACGTTAACGAAAATGTTCTCAGGTTTTCACGGCCCCTCAGAATCTTCTGCTTGTAGTTTTCTGGGATATTCTGACCTCTCTGGCTGTAGTTTTGGATCTTATTGCAGGGTCCATCATCAGGGCTGATGTGTTGCAATGTGTGTTGATGCCGTTGTCTAAATAATGACTGGTAATACCGTGTCGAAAACAGGGTGTGTCTATGATTATATATTCCGTGGTAATACCGTGTTGAAGACATGTATTGTCACAAATTGTCTTGTGTTAGGTGCTTGTTACATCTATTGTCGATTCTCTAATCCGCGACGAGATGGTTTTTGAAGCCGGGTACCAAGAAGTTTTCAGTTTGATACAGGATGTTCACAAGGTGCTTATAGATTTCGAATGCCTCCTTGATAAGACGTGCGTGGTGACTCTTGGGCTTTCCTAAGATCTTCGGCTCGAATGCAAAGTGATGGCCGATATCCAGAATGTGTTCAGCCAACGCTGATTTTCCTGGATGGCCAAGTTTGCATGCTTGTTTGTGCTCGTCAACCCTTTTGGAAATTGTCCCGCCAACACCTGCTCGCAGTCTTGGAAGTCGAGTCTCAACAGGTCCTTTACTGTATCGGTTCCAGAGAAGCTGAGACAGAGACAGAGACAGAATTACCAAAATTCTTAAGAATCGAGAAATCCAAAAAATGTTGTCTTTCGGGATATTGGATCTGGTAGTTGTGCAAATGGCTATCAGGATGTAAACCCATATCCCTAAAAACGTACTCCCATATCCCCAAAATTCCTTTACAAAACTGTATGTAGGTATTAATAATATTATTTATGAATGAGTAGTTAAACATAATTTTAATATTTTATTTTAAATTTGTTATGACGCGTTATAATTTTTTAAATCGGAAAGATGACACTTCCCAGGATAAAATTAACAAGACGAAGCCACGTGCCTACATAAGTGCAGTTCAATAGGAGATTATACCATGCAAACAATATGAGGGCGGATTTCTTGAAAAAATCTGTTATTAAGAAACTTAGAACAAGGATTAACTTTTGCCATCTGGCTGTTATTGGTACCTACCTTAAAGTCTCACATGATCAGATAAAGTAGTTATTGGAGAAAGGCCCGGTTACTTGCTTTACTAAACGAAGAGCGCATATGAGAAGATGTAAGAAAGCGGGCGAGCTATGAGTGGTGCCAGGACTCTGGCGTTCTATCTCTATAAAACGGCATAATCTATTTTTTTTTATGTTCCTTTAGCATATCGATTGTTGTCTTATCTCATGATTTAAAAAAAAATCACCTATGAAGTGCTTTATTTTCATGTCGCGTCGATTTGGTTTGCTTATATTATCTTTCCATCTAAAACATTTAATGCTGTCAGTCTAAAAAAGTATATATATTTTACCTGATTTATAAACGACAATATTTACGTTTAATTTGAAAAATAAAATTGCTAGGAAATGTTGTGTTTTTCTTACCGAATATTCCATATTAACTTCCTTTGGTGAGCCAATGTCACATCCTGTTAGGTTTTAATCAGAGTTTTCCGATAACCCTCGAAAACCCGATAACACGAAATCGTCAAAAATAATGTAAATATCTTCCGTGGACGTCGATTGATATTTGCCAAGCGGAGACAGCTATGAGATGATCCTCGCGAAAATAACACGCGATCCTTTGAGACTTCGAATACAGAAAACATCTTCCAGCAAATTGTTTCCTATAAACAAATTGGCGGTGGCTCGGTTCCTGAAATCTTAAGTCGTCGAAAATTCAAAGCTTTATACTAGGACGAGTTTATTATTTTTTCATTCTGAAATGTTTCTACATTTCGATATTTATTTATTTATTTAATACACGGTACAGCTTACCAATAAAAAAAATGCATATAAAGATGTATAGATTGATAGGTTATAATAAAAAAAGGAGATAAGCAATAATTCTAAAAATAACTAATAACAAAGTGATATATAAAGAAAAATAATACATTAAGTGAATGACATAAAGTATAACAAAATTATAACAAAATGAAATAATTGTTGTCAAATCAAATATGAAACTCAACAATCAATAAAACTACAACAAATTAGAATTATAGGAAACAAATTATGTCTGAAATTCAAGAAGCAACAAAATTACAACAAAATGAAATAATTGTAAACAAATCAAATCTGAAACTCAAGAAGCAATAAAAATGACAACAATATAAAATATTAAAACAATATTAATAATAAAAACAATAAAAAATAATAAAATATAAATATAAAAAGATATCTTCGTATAACCAAAACCTTTTTACAAATTGTCATTATTTCAAGGAAGAATCAAACCATGTAATGTGGTCAAGCAACCCTTATTTTATTAACCCCTTATGACAGGATTTTTTAAAAATAATATTACAAAATAAGCAATTATCTATAATTAATAAAATTATTCTATATCAGTCCGTTTATTTTCATACAATTTATATTACTTTAAGTACATACAAAAATATGTTTCCTTTGTTCGTTCTCTGCGAGGATAATCGAATAAGTTTTATTTTTGTTCTATTCATTTTAAAACAATTATGTCTATTGATAATAATTATAATATTAAATAATAATTTATTGAAGTTAAACAAAGTTAATTATTACAAAGGATTGAAAAAACCTCAAAAAAAATAACAATCTTTTAAAACACAAATTATAAGAAAAGTATAATCGTTTATTTTGTAAAATTATTAAAAAAAAAATCAAGTCAACTTTTTTCAGTTCTAAACATCGTTGGTTTGGTAGTTCTTCAATTTATTAAATTATAAGTTAGCACCATTTTGGAAAGATAAATATGTTCGTAATATTTTGAATATTTAAAAAAAATTAAGAATGCAATACTGGATTTTATCTCCATGGAAATCATCATTAATCAAGATATATTTAAATGTCTCACATGAAAGACTTCCGTACCAACTTTACCACATAAAAAGCTTCGTCTCTGTGAGACATCTATAAATATATCTAGATTATATCTATAATATGTTTATCTTCTTCATTTTCTTCTTGTTCTAGATCATAGATTTGTTACTGAGCGGAAGCTGTCCTCTTTCTAAGTGGAGCACCAGTTATCTTTCCACCTTTTTGGCGGCTAGGTTAGGTTAGATGGAACGGAAATGGAAAAATTGTTGCTAATTTAATGTCTTATGTTTGTATAACCTTTGAAAACAAATAGTTGTGGGTGTGTATTGTAGGTAATATTTTTTAAGCGTCTCGATTATGTAAAAAATTATGTATTTCCTGTAAGAGATGGGTAGATAGTAGGTATATCTGTCTTGCCCGTTCTAGGTTGAGTTTTAAACACAAGTGTGTTGTATCATTACGACGTGTCTGCACAAGGGAAGCCATACATAATAGAACCTTCACTGCAAAATGAGCAAATTTATTCAGAGATTTTTTGGACGGAGAATTTTTATTTAACATAGAAAGGTAGGTTCATCGTGTTCAGGTCATTAAAAGTTTAGTAAAAGTAACGACGTAATATTAAATATTAAAATGATTATACTTAGCCATGTAACATAGTTAATTCATGAAAAACATGTAATAATTTATTAATTAGTAATGTGATTTGTCTAATAGAAAATTTATTTTTTTTCTTCAAATGTAGCAAATTTATTTTGTGGTAACATAATTATAATTGATATAAATTAACTTTGTTTAAACCTCTTACTTATTGAAAAAAATCAACATGTTTCGAAGCCAATGGCTTCTTCGTCGGGATAACAATTATCCTGACGAAGTATATTGCTCTCAAAAATTCCGTAAATCAATTGTAGATTTTCTCTTTAGCGACATCTGTGGGGATTTACGGGAATGAAAATGGCTTTGTACAGGCCGCATGGAAAGGCGATTACAACTCATATGTGAAAGCTTTCCACGCAATTTGAACATATATACAACTTCCAAAAAATGAATAAGCATGGTATATTCTATCATGGGTGGAAATGGCGAATGTTACATTGTGTAAAGTGAAGCCAACCATAAGATAGGTCATAAGTCCTATGTACACCCAAATGACTTCTGTACCTACTTTCCCATAAGAAATACATTTTCGTCTCTGTGAGATATCTATAATATACGTTAATTGATTAATAATGTCTCTGTGACATAAATCCAGCACTGTTCTGAAAGATTTGAACAAACTCAAAATATTCTGAAAGTTAATTTATATCAATTGATATTTTATTTACTTTTTAAATTAATTTATTGTTATCACAACTCGTTTAATTTTGTAACAAGATCATTACTGCTTATGCAAATCTGTCGTATTTCTAATTGAGCTTTGCTATGACGTCTTTAATTTATATAACTTGAGAATAAATTGAAATGATAAACTTATTAACAGCTCTGAGCGTTAATTGGATTCAAAATGCTATTTTAAATTTCATGTAAATACCAAAATATTAAAAACTAATAACGTTTATAAATAAATAAATGTTTTTTATGATTTAGTCGTACAATTTTTACATTATTTTACTGAAAACTGACATTTTTATATAGGGATATACTCATGTGGACATACATATGTATATAGATTTATTTTATAAAATGATTAATTTATCATGAAATGAAAAAATGATTAAAAAAACACTCGCTTACTGATCCAGTGGTCGAAGCGTCGTTCTATGAAATCATTATTTTTATAGTACAAACATTTACAATACTAAGAAAATTTATGTGACTGATAAAAAGTAAAAATAACATTTTCGCAAAATATCACGGAGCAAAATCTATTGTACGCAACTTCAACGATAGAGTTTTTGAGTAATATTGGCCCCAAGCGCTTGTCGGCTAAACCTTCATTAAAAGCCTTCAAGATATCTTGTTTCATACGAAGTCTCGCATAGGCTTCTTCTGTTATGAGTATAATATGAAATATCGGGGCGATGCAGTTCTAAATTCTAAAAACGTCATAAGGGTAGACGGATCAAAGTTTCCTTTGGAAATTCGCGTACAAAGTTGAGTGCGAAGTGAGGAATCATTTTTTTCTATTGTATTTTTTATGAATATCAGAATGATCAAGAGATACATACGATTATAACCTTAAGATATTTACTATCAACTTTCTCACTAGAGATGGTCGAACCGTTATTTTAAACGGTTACACATGGTAATGTTATTTAAATTTGACATTATTACTAATTACAAGTATATTCGGCCTGCTCTAGTAGATGCATATTTATATTTTGTGTGTTAATGTAGTGTGGTCATAAAATAATATTTAAATAAAGAATGAGTGACTTTTTTAATGTTGATAGGGTATCTACAAGAAAATCAGCATCAACATGAGTATTAATTAATAGTTATAAGTCATGAAATATGTGAAATGACTTTAATAGAATTTCGATGAGAAATAATTTTGTGCAACTAAACAGAGCCGTATGTACGAATGTTTTATTTTAATAAATCCAATAAAGTATATAAATGCAGGAAGCGTGTAATAATAACCTTAAACACGTAAACCCTTAATTGTAAAAATACATACCCTGATTGTCTCGTCTAAGAAATCTTTCGATAATAATCATTAGTGTTTTCTCCAGATTTTTTTTTCGATTTATACAATTTATAAGTAGTTTATTATCAATCCTATAAAGTACGTAGTGAAGAAGTTGTAATTGCTAACTATTGAAACAATTTTAAATTACAATGATGTGTTATTTATTTGATATTTTTTGGATAAAAGCGATGATCTCATTAATTACATCCGATGAGAAAGACATTTTAACAATGGAAATTAATTAGCGATTTATTGATTAATGATTAATAAATTATTCATATAGAAAGTCACTTAATACGAAATAAATTAAACGCTTTTCTTTAATCTACACTATTTCGCAATATATCACTTCGTCTATGAACACTTTATTATCAACTCTCGCACACAGAAGTCGCACTAGTTTATTTCGCCACTTAAATACTCCGATCGATTATTTCGCTTTATTAATCTTTCGATTATCTTGCGACAGGCCACCCTGGCCGTCGCCTCGCAGCCGACTTCGCACCGAACGAGCTGTCAATATACGACGACCCCTTGGCGGCATACATCTGCGCTACTTACACCTGCAAACGCTGGTTTTATCGGTCTTCCTAGATTATTGTAGTGTTTAGGAGAAGGTTTACGTCGCTTCTCGGTGCTTTGTAGATGTTTCGCGAAGGTTGTAGAATTTTCTAGAGCCTTTCTTCTGCTTGCCATTCCGTGACAAAATCTTCATATCTCTGTCATTATTTCCATTCAATGCACAAATTTAAATATACATATTTTTCGATTCTCTAATGATATAATTGGAATCGAAAGATAAGCTTAGTGACCAGAAACCAAACTATTTTTTCGGTTTCAGCTTCACAGAGGGCTCTATTAAACTTAATATTTACCCGACAAGATGTTCCTTCCACAAGTCAACCGCCCCCTGGGAAACAGCGCGACATCCCTTATTCTTTATTTGAATTTATTACTCTTGACACAGCCGTGGGTCAAAGCATTACTTTAACTCCCAGACCGGGAAAATACAAATATTTCAACCATAAATACGTATAGCTTAATTTAATGTCATTTCTTCGGAGAAAGAGTTGATGCCTTCTTGTGTATTTCTGCACTGAATAATTATTTATTGTAAAAATGTAGCTATATTTTGTGACAATAAATTCGTACTACGAATATGTGCTCAATTTATTTTAAAGAGTGGTTTAATTATTAATTAAAATAAAATACGGAAGTCTATTTATATGGGACACTTGCGTGAAAGAATTTATAGGGTGGCCCAGGGCTTATGACTTATATTAGCTGGCTTAAGTGATCACTTTACACAATGTATCGTTCACCAATTCCACCGTAAAAACAACCACATATTATTAATTTTTTTGTTAGTTGTATATATTTTATGTTCCAAATTAGTTTCTTTCATATATTCGAATGTTCTATGCTTGAGCCATCGTCAGTCCTTCCTACGACATATTATGGACCCTGCAATGGGATCCGAAACGTCGGCCAGATAGGCTGCATATACACGGCAGAATATCCCAGAAAGCTACATACAAAAGGTACTTCTATTAGGTATATCTTTAAGTGGAATATTCAGCAATATTCTTTTTAATGTAGGTTTTGTGATTTTGTTCTGAATTAGTTAAACAATGCAATACAATACGTATGAAAATTATTATTTCCTTTTATAAACCAGTATATATTTAAAAAAAAAACTTTTAAATATTTGTTCTGAGCATAGAATTGCTGGATTCTATGCTCAATGGGATATTTTATTAATTAATTATCTCTTTGTGGACAAAATCCAGCAACTGTGTTCCCAGAACATTCAAAAATATGGTTTAAATTATTTTTTAAACTGGAGCATTTAAATGAAATCTATTATCAGTGGAAACAAATATTGCTTTTATTTGAAAAAGAGATGCGAATACGAGATACGTGTCACAAACAGAGTATATAAATATGCAAAGGTGAAGTATACTCGTATTTATAATACTTACGTACTAACCCGTAGACGTGCTTTGGAATGGGGGTTGAGTTAAAGCGGAAGAATATTCACCCTCGCGTATCTTTAAGACACATTTATACCACAGTAAAAGTATTTATTTATTCATAATTAAATCTCTTATTAAGCAAAATGTATTTTTACAATATGCTTTGTTTTTTAAGAATATCGTTACAAACCGATTATCTTAATCAAAAAAGACTTTTTGTAATAGTGATTTATTTACCAAAATAAACATTTTAAAAGTAGGAATTTGTGTTGAACTTTTCATAAATTCATAATAAAAATTTACGTTAATTCATATCTACATGTTTTAGCAGTCTAGTGTCACATTAATATTTCATTATTTTCAATCTAAGCTAAAAGCCTGCTTTATGGAAATAGGGCTAACTTGCTGGTCTCCTGGAATACGACTCGAATCACCGACCTACGGATCGCTAGGTGACAGTCTTTAGCACTAGACCAATAAACTATTCAAATCAAATTCAGCAAGCAATAGTTAAATATTATTTATTTGACTGAAAAAAGGGCTTTTAACTTTGATGTGTCGCTTTTGATCCTGCTATAAGATCCGAAAACATGGCAGAATTGCCCAGAAAACTCGACATGGATCATTAATTTCACGTGTTTGCTAATGTATTTTCGGTAATGTTATTTTCGGTAATAGTAGATGTGTACCTACAATATAGAATGTTATTTCAAAATCTGTCACCATGCCTATTTTGTTATTAAAAATTTGGGCATACTCAAAATATTGTGCATAATTTATAATTAACAACTAGATAAATTTTATGAATAGCCCGTTACTGACATATTCCCCATTTCAGCGTCCACTTCCTAATTACCCCCACCATAGCTGTAGCCACGACCCCGTTCAAAAATTGATTCATTTGCTGGAATAGATAGTTTGCGTCCGTCCTGATGAAGATAAGGTGGTATCGAAACCGGTAGAGTTACTAGTTAAGTGGTTAATACAATAATAATAACTTTTTTTTTTCGTTTGGGTTTTAGATTATTTGTGATTTCTTCACTCTTTTTTTCAAATCTTTTTTCAATTATTTGTCACGAAGCTGTTAACCGGAAAATAATTATACTACAAATTTAATGCGACTAAGTAATTTTTTTTTTAAATTCTTTACACCCTATTTTTAGGGTTGCTGCTTTGCTGCCATTGCTTTCGTCGCGGGCACGATTGCGTTTATGCAACAGTGAAGTACGTTATTATGATTTCGTATGTTCTGGTATGTTTGTGAGGCTGTCTGCTGTCTCACCTGCAGGATGTCTCCGTAGGAGGAGTCAGACCTTGAAGGCCTCGCCCCGCAGGTCGCGGCCCCCAGGAGTACCACCATCAGGACACCAAACCCGATGCTGCTGTTGCGGCCCTGCATTGTGAAGAGAAGAAGTCCTGGAAGTGGCAAAACCGATCTATTAGAAATTATAATATTTTAATACTATGCTCAAATATTTCAAGAACACAATATTTTACCCCTAGGGGACATCATTAATCAAGATTTATTATAGCAACGAATACTACTTTCACGAATACGAATATCAAGCATAATAAATATTACACCACTCTTCTTTTTTACTAAGAAATTTAGTAATTAAAATTCAACACTGGCAAATTTTTGTTCAAAAAGCACAACATTTCTTTTATCCGTTTGTACATTCCCAGCGGTCGAACATAAATATCACTTTTTTCACGCTTACGAGAGGTCATGTTATTAGATTTGATTTGAAATTATTTTATAAGTTTTAACACTTTTACACACAACAGAAATAAAATGGAACGAAAAATACGTATTACAAAACAAAAACTACATGACAATGAGCACCTAACCTTATTAATAACCCAACGAAACTAGATGAAAGATCTCATGTTATGCTGTGAAACAAGTAACAATTGACAATTTGAGAACTCAACAAATCCATTCATTAAATGTTAGGGGAATCCTTGATAATAGAGTGCGTAGGTGTGTTTGGATACAGTGTGCACAGCCAAACCGTAATTTGCGTTGCGTTCAGTTGTAAATAGTTTGTTTTTAATATTCGTGATGATATTCGGCGAATACTAATATTCG
This sequence comes from Agrypnia vestita, assembly GCA_016648135.1. Lineage (NCBI taxonomy): Eukaryota > Metazoa > Arthropoda > Insecta > Trichoptera > Phryganeidae > Agrypnia > Agrypnia vestita. The sequence continues at coordinate 1,930 of JADDOH010001401.1, read as the reverse complement.
TGTTCGTATTCGTTGCATCACTAATTATAGATGTCTGGTAGAGGCGAAGCTATTTATTTATTAAGTAGGTATGGAAGTCTTTTTGGGTGTCCATAAGGCTTATGATCTCTCGTATGTGGTTTGTGATTATTTTACGCAATGAAAAGTTCTCCAATTCCACCCATATAGATTATCAAATCCATCAATTTTTGAAAGTTGTATATCTGTTTAAAATGCATACCTCATTCCTAGTTGTATTATTACTACCGAAAATTCATTAGTACTAGAAAATTTTTTCATTTCCATAAACTATTACAGATGTCGCCATTGGCAATGAGATATCCAGTATTATTGACAGTAGTAAAAACACAACACACATATGGAACGAGGTGTGCATCTTAAACATATCACATTGTACACAGTGATTACACGTCACATTATATAGGAGTTAAGAAGCTCTTTGGAGCAACCAAAAATACTTCTATACCTACTTTCCTATATAAAAAGTAGCTTCGTCTCTACGAGACATCCATTATATATTTATAGAAATTACTTTATGCAGTAAATTTTGTTGCTGTCTAATGGAAAGTGTATGTAAATGTTATGTACATTTTACTGACGAGAATGAAAATACATAAGACATCGTACTTCTATTTATATATGAAATTATAAATAGCACAACACTTTGAAAATATTATGGCACATAAAAAACATGTCCACTGCATAAGAAGAAATAATGAAATAGGATTGCCTTTTAGAAAGAAAACAAGATCGCAAAATTCAATCACTAAACACGTCACAAAAACACTCGGGCTTGAGAAAATCACACAGATGTAATGTGACCTCACCGAGAATCGAACCCAGAATGAGAAGCCAGTGCTGTGACCACTGTACTATGAGAGCAATTCATGTTATACAAAGCCAAATATACATGTGATGACACAGCACGTTTTAATACATTTGATAGGCCGCGAAAGCACAAAGGCTACCACGCGCCCGATTGTTATGCAAAACGCAAAACATCATTCCGAAAATGACAGAGGTACTGCTTCATTGTTACAATAAATGTATGTAATATTAAAGTCGTTACCGCCATCACTGCCATCATTACTAACTATAGTACTGTGTCTTTGATATATGTCATCATTCCATTCATAATATATGTATAGAGAGAAAGGGATGTGCGACGTATCTGAGGATATATTATATAACTGTTTTATTAGTTAAGTTTAAGGGCCGGTTATATCAACTCTGATTATATATAGTAACTTATATTTAAAGCGTAGATTTGAGAGTTTTCTACCAATCAAACAACCCGTTTTTTTGTAAAATCTAAGCCTTAAATTAACTATTAAGGGGGGGTAAGGTTTTTAACTTTTTTTTTGCATTTTAATTTAATTTTTTTATATGAATGTACAACATCGCAAGAATATTGTGTCAATATTTCAAGTCAATCGGAGCAAAATTGACGAAATTATGAACATTTGAGCGATACTCAGACTGATTTTCTATACCTGCTCGGGCAGCTAAGAAACGCGTTCACCTGAGGACTACCGGACGTGCTATTTGTATTGGAAGAGTTTTGCGTAGACAAGAACAAACAGATGCTGATGATGAAAGCTCTTTGCCGTGTGAACATGGCATCGACGATTATGTGTAAGTATAAAATAAGTGTTGAGTTTTATTTTGAATTTTACAGTGTGCAAAACTTTAAAGCGTGTTCCCCACATCTCACGTTTTCAAAGTCGGTGTCCATCATAACTTCAAAACAACTGCACCGATCCTTTTGAAATTTTGAACACTATTTCTGTACATAATTTACAAGGTAACGCTGGAGACTTTTTTTCAAATTTATTATTAATTTGTATTTTTTAATAACAAATTAGTCGATATTTTTCGCAAAAAATCGCGTTTTTCCCTTCAAAGTGTTCCAAAAAATTGAAAAATTGAA